>ML267741.1:44872-67885 GCA_005239495.1 Nicotiana undulata
CGTCTTTAATCTTTTTTTGTATTTGATGTTAATATTATTTTATGTAAATAATAACAATAATTTTTATGTTATATATAATATGTGCATTTCTTCATTAAATCCACGTTCCTTATTTAGTGTAATACTACAAGACAAACACAAACATAGCAACTTAACATAATTAAAATTCAGTACAACTAATAAAAATACATGACACGGGAAACATAAAGATAAAGTAATACACTAAACACATACATGTCAATGTTTAGTCCCTGCCGCCCATTATTCTCTGCTCCAACCACTTAAATTTTTCTTCTAGCTTATTTTTTTCTTCTTCTACCTCTTTCAGTCCTTCAACTCCGCAACCTCTATTTTATGTTGTCTTTCACGTTCCCGATGTCGTAAACATAAATTATGAAGATGCTCCAAAGATTCTTTGTAGAATTCCTGATAATAGGGTTCATCAACCCATACCTCAAAATCGCAAATAGGTTCGTCGGGAACCTTATAAAACTTGTTCACACAGTGCCAGTAGCGGCGTCCAAGTTCACCATTATCCCAATAATTTTGCATCATGCATATTTTTCCACACTCGCACCTTGGTACGTAAAGAGGTTGAGCCATTTGTGCGTTAAAAAACCTTGCTTTTCTTGAAAGATTTTCTATTAGTTATTTTTTAGCGCAGAGAATAACTAGAATGAGCCCGTTATTTATAGGCAAGGCAACACACATAACATAGTATTTAACCGCACTATATATACACATAACGTAGTATTTAACCACGATATGCTTTGCGTGTTAAAGATTCTGACGGGTACAAAACAACTTTATGTCAGTTGGGAAGCTTTTTCAGTTCGACAAGATAACATAGTATTTAACCTTGCTATATATACACATAATTAACAAACATAATTTTATTTTATAAATCTTGCAACATAAACAAAATAACTAATTATTACAATATAAACTCATTGATAGTTGGGCATACTAGAAGAACACCCACCCTGAGCTTGATTACTATTGCCACCCAAACCAGCCGAAGGACATTTTCGATGGTCGTGTCCTATTTGCGAGCATATACCACATTTGTGCGCATAAACGGTATCACTAACATCCATTTGGTTCCGTATACGCATTTGCTTCTACACTTGTATTCGACGCAAATTGGACTTGTTACACACCATTTTAAATGGTTTCGGCAGCCAATAATGCTCAGCACCCACTGGCTGCAACTGCCCACTATAGGTGTTTAGGTACTTGGCAACACTCTTTTGTTGATCAACATAGTTGGTTATACCTAAACCAACTTTTTGAAAGCACTTGATGGCATGTGAGCAAGGCATGTGGTAGATGGACTATTTCCTACAAGAGCATAAAATTGTCGATTCATTTACAGTATGTACATTATTCCCCCAATTTTGATGGATAGGAGTGCGAACTTCAAAAACATTTCTTTCGTTAGCATACTGCAAAAATGAATGCCAATGTGCTCGCCGTCTGTATTTCTCAAATCTCTTCATCGGCACTGGCATAAATTCAACACCCCTTTCCATCAACGACGTTGCAGCTGCAAACCTTTCAACAAACCTCTCCGCCATCTGCTTGAACGACATCCGCACCATGGCTGTGACAGGAAATCCTCTTGCAGACTTCAATAACCCGTTGAAAGACTCTGACACGTTTATAGTCAAAATTCCCCATCGTCTACCACCATCCGCATGCAAATTCCACTTTTCAGGGTGATGTCGCAGTAACTAATGATAGGCTGCCTCGTTTTCTTGCTTGATAGATTCCATGTACCTCTGGAATTTATGTTGTTGGTGTTATGTTCCTGCCATCCACATCAAATCATGCAGATCCTTATTGGGATATGCCTTCTGGAAATTGGCCTTAAAATGCCTCACACAATAACGGTGGTAGGCATAAGGTTCTTTCCATGCAGGCAAGTTCTCCACAGAGCTTAAGATACCACCATGTCGATCAAATATTAGACAAATACTGGAACACTGTTTGACAACGTGCTCTTTCAAGTGGTTCAAAAACAACGTCCAGTCTCTTGGCTTTCATTGGCACAAATAGCAAAAGCTAGAGGAAATATTTGTCCATTAGAATCTACTGCTACGGCTATCAGCGTACTTTCCATAGACATAAGTGTCGTCTATGGATATTACGGGCCGACAATGCAAAAAACCATCAATTGCTGGTTAAAACTCCCAGAACACGTAATTGAATATATATTTTGGTTTTCCCTAACTCCGCTCAAGCTTTCATTCAACAACCGTCCCGGGGTTAAGGTGCTGCAGTGCGGCAATGTACCTGGGTAAAGCTGCAAATGACTTATCCCAGTTACCATAGACAATTTCAAACGCTCGTTTGCGCCCAAGATATGCCTTTCTTTTGGTAGTGGTATGGCCATATTCTTGGTGGACTGATGTAATGCACTCTTTGATTTTATACCTTATGGACGCTTCGAGGTGTGGAATAAGGACAAGAGAAATCAAGTCAATATCCAAGTTGAAGTTATTCCCGTTGAATGTGTCCATTTCGCATGTGTGGGTGGGAATGTATTTACCCACTTTCCACATACATGTATTCTTCTTGCTCGCACACAACATCTAATGACATGGCCAAACCACCTGCGGCAAACAACCTTGTATACCACCGGAATTTACTCCCATACCACCATCTCACGACACTCTTTTACGTTGTGCATTTTACAAGCCCTACTTATGCACGCTTTATCGGGAAAAAGCATGCCCTTTGCCAGCACCGTTGGTCTAGACTCATCCCACATTGCTGTCCGAATTTCATCAAAATCTCTTGTGAAAGCTTCCACATCCGGCATGCTTGGCAAGTTATCAAGGTAAGGAATCTCCTTTGAATGAAACGACACTTGGGACTCGTACACTCTTCGTCTAGGGGGGGTGTAGCATACTCCCTCGACAATTCAGGTCCTTCATTCTCATCCTCCTCATCACCATGCTCACGAGGGAAGGGTGTCTCGTCTCCGGATTCCTCGGTATTGTTGTCGTAATCATTGTTCTCTTCCTCACTCTGTGCATCTGCCAGATCCCAATTTAAAACGTCGTCTTCGGGCAATTGAGTGAGTACAAGTGGTTCTGTTTAACCAAAGAATTACATCCCTTTGACTAAAGCTATTTTTAGGATGAACACGGGTTACTGATAATCAAGGAAATAATGATAAGTAAGAACGAGCAAGTAAATAGACAATAATATGATGCACAGAAAAGTAAAGTGTATTGTATTCGTAGTTCGGATGTGTCCTACAAGTTAACTTCTATTCCCTTATATATGGAATTCTTCAGTATAACGTCTACCTCTTGAAATAATAACACAATAATGACTAATTATTAAATTAATGTAACGTTACAAAGAATAACCGTAACTGTTGCGTGAAGGTTGTGTAACGCGTGGATCATTAATTGGAGATCTTTGAATCTGCCTGTAGCTCTATTTGGATTAATTCTGATCGTGTCTCTTCCTTGTCTCAATCAAGTGTAGTTTCCCGTAGCTGATTATCTCATAGGTATATAGTGTCGTGCCTTTTTGCCTCGCACCTCCTTATAGAATCATGTCCAGCTGTCATGTTTTCCTTGGTCCACATAACTGGTTGAATCATCAAGAATTATCATACGTGTGAAGCTCTTTTTTACCAATACAGATAGTCCCCCCACTTACCATTTATTTATCGATTAATATTTGGCATGTGGATACACATTTATAGCGGGAATATTTTGCCGCCGCTTTACTTCGAAACATTGTATCCTTTTTTGAACATAAGAGTAGCTTGTCACTTCCATTTAATTCTTAATCCACATGTCACCTCCGGGTTGGTTCTGTAGTTGCTCGGCGCCTTTTAGGGCTTTTTGCGGCTGCATCAGTCACGATGTGACACCTTTAATTATGACTTTCGCATCATTGTTTTTTCCCATTTTTGACGGTTGTCTTCGAGTATAAATACCCTTTCTCCTTTCTTTACTTTCACGAAAAACTTTCATTCTTTGTTTGTGAAGAACTTTTTCCTCGTCTTTGTAAATATGTCTTCTTCGAACCAACCTAAGGAGTGATAAACGTTGATCATTTGGCCCCTTCTTCTACTCCGACGCGGAGCCGGAGAGGTGGTAGATTGGGGAGTTTAAGTTCAACTCCTTCAAGAGGTTCTTCCTCTTCCCAGATTACTTACCCTCCTTCTGCTAGGTCTTTAATTTCTCTAAGAGCTAGGGCTTCCAGATCTTCGTCTAGAGGTAGAGAACATCACGAACCTTTACGTGAACCCCGAGTAGATGAAATCATTCCTGCTGAGTTTACCTTTGCTAGGGATAATCAGGTTCTTACAGATCAGTCATCATCCCTTGAAAGTGCTGATAGGTACCCTACCCTAATCGCCGAAGGTTTAATCCCTCTTGTTCGCAGGGACTGTTTTTGGGAGTACGATTTTCTGGTCATCGTTCCAAATGGAAACCAAAGAATAACGTCTTACAAGACGGGATATTATTTTGTTTATACCTACCCTTTTACTTAGGGTTTAGACCTCCCATTGATCCAGTTATCATTGAGTTCTGTCGTTTTTTCGATATTTGCTTGGGACAAGTCGGTCCTCTTGTATGGCGGGTTGTTGCATGTCTTAGATGTTTAGCTACTTTAGCATCGGTTCCTTTCACCTTCAATCATCTTATTCATCTTTATTCCCCGACCTTATTTCGTCAAGGGATTTTTACTCTGGCTGCCAGGAGTAAAAGAGTGCTGGTGACCCCTGATGAGGATAATGATAGAGATTGGTACCTTCGGTACGTTGCTGCGCCTACTGCTGGTTTAGTAGGTGAAGAAAATATTCCCTTCCCCGAGAAGTGGAATCGTGCACGTGAGTACATTTTAGCTCACATTACTTATTTTTTGCTTTAAGTGTTTTATTAACACCGTAGCTGTTTCTTCTTTTTTCAGCAATCATGGGTACTGTCGAGAATGTTTCCGGTATCCGTGGTTGGGTAGAAAAGTTGTTGTCGATTGCTCTGTTGGAGGAAAGGTCTTGGATGTACTTCTCTTGGAAGCACGGTTGGAAAGTGAAAACTCACGGTAAGTAAATCTTTTGTTTCCGCTTCTTTCCTTGCTCGAGCCTCTTTTTGTTGTTTACCCTTTTTCTTTTGACAGGGTTTCCCGCTCGTGGGGTGTCTGCTGCATCCATTCCGAAATTGCCTCTGGCTCAGGCCCAGGAAATTATTTCTGGTTCTTCTTCTTCGAAGAGGAAGGTTGGTGGGTCTAGGACCTCAGAAGAAGAAGAAGAAGAGGAAGGCACTTTGGTCCATAGGGCGCGTAGAAGAAAGGTGATCTTAGACGAAGAGTCTACACCTGTGGTTGTGTCTCCCGTGCTTGCAATTGGACTTTCTGCTTCCGAGGATGCTACCCCTTCCCCCGTGCATGATTCTGTTGATTATTTGTTTCGTGAAGGCTTTGGTCCCGTAGGTGATGAAGTTCCCTTGGCCTTTATTCCTCCTCCTTTTAGTGAACTCCCCTTTACCGCTCCAGTTATTTCTTCTGCTTCCGTTACTATTCCTACTCCTACTGTTTCTCTTGCTCCCGTGGCTTTTTTGGCTCCTTCTATGTCTGTGGCTCCTATATCTCTGCATGCTTCCGTGCCTTCTGTTAGAGAAGTAGGGTCTTCCAGCAGAGAGATAAGGCAAGTGCTGATAGAGGTTCCAACTGATGGGAGTCTCTTTAAAAAGTCTGGCCAGCCTGATGTGTGGATGAAACCCTTGATACCAGCCTGATGTGTGGCTGAAACCCTTGATAGGCCCGACAGAGAGAGCCAAGCTAGATAGCCATAGTTCCCTGACATGGGCTAATGATGTCGTGCATACTTCTTTAAAGGTAGAGTCAATTTTCTTGCATTTCATTCTTGTACATGTATTTACCGTATCTAATTAGTTATCTTTTGTAGATCAATCTTATAGGCACGGAGGTCATGAAGAGGATTTCTAACACGGAGCAATAGATGAAAGAGTGGCATGCTGAAGCAGATAACTGGAAGGGGCAATATGAAAGCTTAAGGCTCGACATGGAGGCCTTAGAAGAAGGAAAATGTACCTTGGAGCAGCAGATGAGAGTCATGGCGGCGGAGTTAGCAGTGGAGAAGGCTTCTTCCAATCAAGCGGGCAAAGATAAAAGCATCCTTGAGTGCTCATTTGCTGAGCAGTTGTCTCGTGCCTCAGAAGAAGTTAGGAGCTTGAAGGCCTTATTGGACCAAAAGGAAGAGTATCCAGGCGAGCTGGTGCAGTCACTTACCCAGACTCAGGAAGATCTCCGCAATTCCTTAGATAAAATTCGACTCCTGGAGAGATCTATCGCACCTTTAAGGGCCGCCAAAGATGCTGTTGAGGCTGAGAGGGACGAGCTGAGAGCTGAAGTTATGATATGGGAGAATGATTATGAAGCTTTTGAAGACGCGACAGCTGTCGATGTTAGTTGCGCGTACATGAATTCACGCCTCGACACATTGACTGAAATGAGTCGAGAGGATTTCGACCTTAATGCTGAAATAGCTATAATCAAGGAAGCCATGGAGAAGGCTCAACAAGGTCAGAATCTCTCTTCACCTGAAGGTGAGGCTCCTGTTGTTCAAGTCTCCATGTCACAAGTTGCTCTTGCTCCCTCTGCCAGTGAAGAAGTCAACCCCCCTCTTGATGAAGTTTGAGAAGTTGGTTCCTCCCTTTTTTTATTTGCCCCAATTGGTGGTTACCCTAGTCCTATAGGGGGTAAATTTGGAACTCTTAAAGTCCCCAACTGACAACTTAGGGGCACCATAATGTATAAACACTATATACGGCTAAGTATAAGTTAATATATATGCAAGTATGACTTTTGTCTTCTATTGAGTTTCTGTTTCACTCTTTTAAGTCTTTTGCATGCTTTATTTTCGAGGTTTTAGTTTTACCTATGAGTTTTGCATTAAAATGCTTTAGATTATCCGCACCTTTTTGTAATAGGTACGATTTTGAAAGAGGGACCTTTTCTTTTTTATCGACACTTAATGAAGAAGACGTCTCAACTTCATAGTGGTGTAATAATGCAATAGAGAGATAAGAATTTTCACATGTTTAAGAATGTTTTTGAAGAAATATTTCTGTTTGAGCTTTCACAACATTTTACATGTGTTTCATTATCGTTTAAAACTCATGTTGCAACTGTTTTCTTTGAACAGGTTTGATATGCACTTGTATTTCGTAACTGTTTTGTTATGTAACAGTTTTTTCGAGTTAATACGAGAGAATAACGGTTTTTCATTCTTAACAATTTTTGTTAAGGTAGGGTTTTTTACCCGAAACTGTTTTCATTGATAACAATTTTCAATAATCACGAGGGAAATGCTTTTTCATCCGTAACTATTTATTCGATAACAGTTTTTCAAATGAGTACAAGGATTTTGATCTTTCATCCGTAAATGTTTTATTTGATAACAATTTTCTATACAAAGATTTTATAACTGTTTTTAGTTACAACAGTTTTTTGAATGAGTACAAAGATGTGCATTCCTTCCTCGTAGCTAATATTTTGACTTTTAACCTGAACATACATATATGAACATTTTTGAAGGTTTTATAGATCAGACTTTGTGTTTTGAGTCTTTGGCTCTTTCGATTCTGCTCGTATCACTTGACTTGTTGGGTAGATGGATCTTCAGGATCGAGCTTTGACTTTTTTGATAGTCTTCTTTGCTTCGTCTTTGCCTTCTATACTGTATAGTCCCTCAAGTGTTTGAGCTTTGAAGAATGAAATCTCGAGCATTTGACAATTCATTCCTTGTGGTCCTTTTCCTGAAAAGGAAAAACATACGGGACTCGAAGGTATATAGTTTTTAGATGATGACTGTTTAACCCTTTAAAACATCCATCAAAAAGTGTAACCCTAGATCGGGAATTCAGTTACTTCCTCGCGTCTTTGCAGGTCTAATATCATCATCTGGTGATGGGTTAGCTTTATGCCTATCATCTAAAAAGGTTAGTAAAATTTTAAATGTTCAAAAATAAAATCGAACGTGTGATACCTACCGGGGGTATTCCTTTTCCTTAGAAGTAATACTTATTCAAATGGATGGCATTCCAGCTTGTTGGTAAGATCCTGCCATCCATAGCTTCCAACTCATAGGCACCCTTCCCAGCTATGCCTCGGACTTTGTAGGGTCCTTCCCAATTTGGACTTAATTTTCCCGTACCAGCTTCTTTGGTTGATTGAAAGAATTTTTTGAGGACGAAGTCCCCAATCTTGAAGTATCTGAGATGAGCTTTACGGTTGTAATAACGCTCTATGATTTGTTTTTTAGTTTCCATCCATATTAGTGTTGCTTCTCTTCTTTGTTCGAGCAGATCCAGATTGGTCCTCAATTCATCGTTGTTTGCATCCTCTGTGGCTGTTGTAAACCTTATGATTGGTTCGCCAATCTCCACAGGTATTAAGGCTTCTGAGCCATAGACAAGTGCGAACGGAGTCTCTCCCGTGGCTGTTTTGAAGGTGTTCTGTAGGCCCATAGTATCGCGGGTAACTCATCAGGCCAATTTCCCTTGGCTTTCTCTAACTGTTTATTTAGGTTGTTGATGATGACTTTATTTGTTGATTCAACTTGACCATTAGCCACGGGGGGATACGACATTGAAGTAATCTGTTTGATTGTCCAGCTTTCGAAGAATTTTGTGATTTGCGTGCCTATGAATTGTGGGACTTTAACACACACGAGCTCCTTAGGTATTCCAAAGCGGCATATTATGTTTCTCCATGAGAAGATTTTAACTTCCTTTTCTCGCACATGTTTGAAAGCTTCCGCCTCTACCCATTTTGTAAAATAGTCGGTTAGCACAAGTAAGAATCGTACCTTTCCTTTAGCCGCGGGGAGGGGTCCCATGATATCCATGCCCCACTTCATGAATGGCCACAATGATATTATTGTGTGCAATAGTTCCGCTGGTCGATGCATGTTATTGACGAACCGTTGGCATTTATCTCATTTGGATACGAAGCTCTCAGCCTCTTCTTCCATCTTAGGTCAATAGTACCCAGCTCTGATAAGGGTTTTGACCAAGGATCTCGCCCCTGCGTGATTTCCACAGTGTCCTTCGTGGAATTTTCTCATCACGAACTCCGTTTGATTAGGTCTGAGGCATTTAGCTAGGGGACCTCCGAACATCTTGCGATATAATGAGTTATGAATGAGTCAGTACCGGGCAGCTTTTTGGCGAAGTGCTTGAGCTGCTTTTTTTTCATCAGGTACGGTGCCATTCTGCAAAAAATTTAAAATGTCGTTTCTCCAATCCCAGGTTAAATTGTTGAAAGTTACCTCATTTGTGTCCTGGTCTATTGCTGAATGAAATAAATGGACGACAATTGCATTGTCTTTGTTTGTAACTCCCGTGACTACTGTAAGGTTAGCCAATGCGTCTGCTTCCGCATTTTCCTCTCTAGGTATTTGTATAACCTTCCACGTTTTGAATTGCCTCACGAGATCTCGTGCCTTTTCTAGATATTGTTGCATCCGAGTCTCCCGAGCGATATAAGTACCCTGCATCTGATTTACTACTAGTTGGGAGTCGCTCTTGATTACGATTTGCTCGATTGAGAGTTCTCGTGCCAGTTCTAGCCCTGCAATGACAGCTTCATACTCTGCTTCATTGTTAGTTATAGGATAACATTTGATAGCTTGTCATGTCTTTTCACCCGTGGGTGATATTAAGACTATGCCTAAGCCGACACCTTTTACATTGGAAGAACCATCGGTAAATAGGGTCCATAGACCCGGATTAGCACCGTTAAAGAGTTGTAACTCTTTTTCCACTTCAGGGACAATGCTATTATTAAAATCAGCGACAAAATCAGCTAAAATTTGAGACTTTATCGCAGTCCTAGGCTGATATATTATGTCATGCTCGCTCAATTATATGGCCCACTTAGCTAATCTTCCTCATAGTTCTTGTTTATGCAATATGTTTCTCAATGGATAAGAGGTCACAACAGTGATTGGATGACATTGAAAATATGGCCTCAACTTTCTAGATGTCGTGACTAGAGCTAATGCCAATTTTTTCAGATGTGGGTATCTAGTTTCAGCATCTAGTAATGTCTTGCTTACATAATAAATAGGAGATTGTTTACCTTTATCTTCCCTTACCAATACTGCATTTACAGCAATTTTTGCGACGGCAAGGTAGACGTATATCTTCTCCCCCTCCTTTGACTTTGATAGCAACGGGGGTTTTGATAGATAAGCCTTTAGATCCTTGAGAGCCCGTTGACACTCATCAGTCCATTCGAACTGATTTTGCTTTTTGAGAACTGAAAAGAATTTAAAACTTTTTTCGGAAGACCTGGAAATAAATCTTCCTAAGGCTGCAATTCTTCCCGTTAGTATTTGAACTTCTTTTTTGTTCGTAAGTATATCAGGTATTTCTTCTATAGCTTTAATTTGAACAGGATATACCTCTATTCCACTATTTGATACAAAGAAACCCAAAAATTTACCTGATTCCACGCCAAAAGCGCATTTTTCTGGATTCAATTTCATATTATACCTGCGTAGAATTTCAAAGGTAATAGAGAGGTGCTGGAAATGGTCTTCCGCATGTGTTGATTTTACCAGCATGTCATCGATGTAAACTTCCATCGTCTTCCCCAGATGTTCTTGGAACATCTTGGTTACTAACCTCTGGTACGTGGCTCCGGCATTTTTCAAGCCAAAAGGCATGACTTTGTAACAATAAGTCCCCCTGTTTGTAAGAAAGGAAGCTTTTTCCTCGTCTGAGGGGTCCATTTTAATCTGATTGTAACCGGAATACGCATCTGATGATAAGCTATAATTACGTATTTTAGTCGCTTATTACACTCTAGTTTACTGCACTTTAATGGAGTTTGAGCTTTAATCGCTAGTGTTTTGCACTAATTGTGTGTTTTATGCCTTGTAGGAGTGATTCCGAGCTATATAGATGTTATGGAATGAATTTAAGTGATTTGAAACTTTTTAGTCAGATTAAAAGCTCAAGTAATTAAGCCGGGATCGTGTTCGGGGGTAAAATTTGATAGTTGAGAACAAACGTAGACTCGATGAGGCATATTGCGCACGGTCTAGTAAAATGGACATAACGTTTTTCTCCGAACTTCATTTGGGCTGTATAATATATGGTTGGAAATCTAACTTAAAGGGCTACAACCTTTATGTTTTACGTTTTTTCAAATTCAGAACGGAAAAGGGTGAAAAACGCGGTCGAAACCGCGAACGCGGAACTGGACGCGGCAAAATCAGAGAACAGGTTTGACCGCGGCCGCGCCGCGTTTGGCCGCGGCCGCGAGCGTCCAGGCATAAAAAAAACAGTCCTTTTTCGCGTGGGAGAAGGCATAATTGTTTGGGCCCGACCCTACTTGGTATATATACATGGGAGAACGTTATTTTTGAGGGATTGGACATATTTTGGACACAAATTCGACCTAAGGAGGCAAGAGACACAATAGGAGCAAGGCGGGGGAATTCTTCTACGAGTTTTTCCTTCTTCTTCCTATTTTACATTGTTCATGAATTCTTTTGTAGTTTTTATCAATGTTATGAGTAGCTAAATCTTTTAACCTAAGGTTTTGGTGGAACTCGTTGGGGATGGACTCGTTGTTATATTAATATAGTTTTGATTTGGTTGTTAATCTCTATTTGTTCAACTACGTTCTTGTTGTAGTTGATTGAAAGGTCATCAATTAGCTGTTCCTATTTAGTGTGTATCTTCTCGGGAGAGAGTGCATATTTAGGTAGTTGTTGAACAATACCACTCCCAAAGTATATGAGGGATCCATAACCGAGGATTTAGAGGTTGGATTAGGGATAACGATACCTCGAGTGCAATCTAAAGTGAACTGTAATGAAATCTAGCTAGCGTAGCTTGGGAAAGTGCGTTTAGTAAATTATCATAACTACTTGGGAAAGATTTATGATAACTGCAGGGTTCACGATTGATAGAGATAACTAAGTCTAAACTATAGGAAATATACAATAAGGGAAATCAACAACGTGGGGAAACCATAACATTAGAACTTTAATCCAATTGTTTAGAACTTCTTGTTAGTTAATCAGTTTTATTAATTATGTTCAGTTGTAGTAGTAAAAACAACACCAAGTAATATTCACAAAGTTTGAGGAAGTTGACTACTGAGAATTTAGTACTCTAAAGACTTCAATTGATACGTTAATTCCCTGTGGGATTCGACTCTGGGCATAATACCCCGAATTATATTTACAACGCCCGCTTAGTCTTTTAATAGACACAGTTGAACGTGATCAAATTTTGGCGCCGTTGCCGGGGAATTAACGGTATTATCAATTGTAGTTGGAGGAAAAATTCAAAATTCTTAAGTGTAGTCAATTTTATTTGATTTTATTCATATATTGAATTTCTTTTATATGACTGGGCAAAACCCACGGCGGAGAATTTGGCCACAGCAATAGTAGTCCCACAAATACAGGCTGAATCTTTTCAGATCACGGATAACATGCTGCACTTG
Source organism: Nicotiana undulata (assembly GCA_005239495.1). Lineage (NCBI taxonomy): Eukaryota > Viridiplantae > Streptophyta > Magnoliopsida > Solanales > Solanaceae > Nicotiana > Nicotiana undulata. The sequence continues at coordinate 57,392 of ML267741.1, forward strand.
TTGCAGAACAAGGAGTTATTTTCCGGGTCGAACATTGAGGATCCTCTATCAGCTTGTCTCATGAACCTATATGAAGCTAATGGAGAAGACTTGGAAGAGTGGGTACTTGCTCTTGAAGGCCAAGGTTTTTGGGAAAGAGAGCTCGAATTTGAGCCTTTGCACTTAGAGGGAAGAAAAACTCCTCCAGCCAAGGACATTGATGATACGTATTTAGTTGACTCTAGTGGGATTGGTGTTGAGGATGTTGAAAGTCCTGAAGTTCATGTGTTTGAGCGCATTGGTCCACACTCCAAACATTTTTTCACATTATGTTTGGATGATGATATGGGAATAGAGTCATCCGAACCAATTGAAGAGTCAAGGAATGAGGAACAAGGTGCATATATTCTGGAATTCTTCTTGCTAGAAAGTCAGGATTACATACCTCATACAAAGGCCAAGGAATGCAGAACACTACATTATTTCCTTGAGCCAGTTAGATTCGTTCCACCGCCCCATGACCATAATCATAAGCTTGAATCAAAACTTGGGGTTCAATTCATAATCTCGAGGTGGAGGCAAAAAGTGATTCACGTCGTTCCACGACGTTAAATCAAGAGCTTGTTGGGAGGCAACCCATCTTTATTCCTTTCATTTATTTTTATTTTTTATTATTATTGTAGTGTCTATTTTTTATTTTTTTAGGAGCATGGAAAGCAAAGCTATTGGAAGGATGCAACAACAAACCATTGGTTGGACCTAAGTGTGAGGTACCCGCACGAAGGACCAGGCCTAGGAGAAGTCTGAGTACCCCATGAGATGCTAGTGCTTCGGACTTGTATGTATTGGTGTGCATTGGGGACAATGCCCAATTTTAAGCGTGGGGTGAGGAGATTGTCTGTGTGACTTTCTATGCTATTTTAGTTGTGTCAGTTTAATGGAATAATTTTTTTTTACATAAATAGAAAAGATTAGACTTTTCCCGACGATGGATCTATTAGACAATTTTCTTGAGGGATTTAAGTCTAAAGAAAAAAAAACAAAAAGATTTTTTATTTTCTTTTTAGGTAGTGTAGCAACTCCCCCTTCGTTTTCCTTTTGACCGCGGTTCTTTTCCAAAGGTTTTGTTTGAACCGGGTGTAGTTAGTTTTTTTTTTTAGAAAGAGGAGACATTGTGTTGTGTTTTGAATTGAAGTCTTGACTTTGTTATGCCTTGAGAATAGTGAGTACTTTGGTTGTGACGCTTAGGCTCAGTTTTTGACTCTTATATAAGTACCTTAAATTGTATGATTTAAATTTGCTTAACTGCTTTGACTAGAGTGTCTTGATGAATCCAATCCTGTGTGAGTTATGTGCCATGTGTGTGTGTGAGGTTTATGTGTTATTTTGTGCATTGCATTTGATGTCTAGAACTTTCCCTGTGTGTTGGCAAATCGAAATAGTAGTTATGTTTAGTCTTGGAAGTGATATATGCATTTCTTTGTTGAGTCAGATATGTATATTTTACCCGCCTAATTGTTATGTATCGTAGTTAACCCCTTTGAACCTGTAATCATGTTTCTTTGGAAACCACATTACAAGCCTTACCCATTTGTTTGAATTAACCATCTATTTGAACCTTCTAACCTCTCATGAGCACTTGAATTATGATGATTTATGTAAAAGTTAAAGTGTGGGGTGGTTGGTTTGGCTTTTGAGTGGAAATAATTAAACAAGGAGAAAGGTGCAGTGTTTTGAAAAAGTGAGCGCCACTTGAATTGAAGAAAAAAAGAGAAAAAAAAATAGTTGTATTGTTGTGGAAAAAAATATTCCTTGACAAGTGGTGACTCTTGATGTAACTGTGCTTAAAGAAGTATGGGGTAAAATACATTGATGTGAATGCGGAGTTTGGTTTGACATAAGTATGGGGTTTGAATGTTAAAGTATATGTATTAAAGTGCTTAGGGAGATGTAGTCACTCGTATATCTATCCTACTCGTCCCGCCGCCTACATTACAACCAAATAAAGTCTTACTTGATCCTATATTGAATGAGCTCGATTAGTAGAGTAGTACACTACGGGCAAGCCTATGGTGCATCTTTCGTGGCACGTGAATGTTATTTCTGAGAGTGAGTGAATTCTTTCTATCTTAAGTTCCTATGTGGTCTTAAATTTTATTGTGTGGAACTACTCTCTTTTGTTGTGTGAGGGCACTTGATTCATGAAGGAAAGGTAATGTCAGTGACCTCTATGTTAGAGTAAGTGGGTGAGTTGTGACTAATGCGTGGTACTTGTGAGTCAAATCATGAGATGAAGATGTTACGCTTTGTGCTTAGTCTATTTTAAATATTCTTGGTGTGATGAGTTAGGAGAATTACTTAAAAAGGTCGTGTCTATATAAAGTGTAGTTTGATTGCTCAAGGACGAGCAATGGTTTAAGTGTGGGGTGTTGATGATAGGCTATAACTACGTATTTTAGTCGCTTATTACACTCTAGTTTACTGCACTTTAATTGAGTTTGAGCTTTAATCGCTAGTGTTTTGCACTAATTGTGTGTTTTATGTCTTGTAGGAGTGATTCCGAGCTATATACATGTTATGGAATGAATTTAAGTGATTTGAAGCTTTGAATTCAAAGTAAAAGCTCAAGGAATTAAGTCGGGATCGTGTTCGGGGGTCAAATTTGATAGTTGAGAACAAACAAAGACTCGATGAGGCATATTGCGCACTGTCTAGTAAAATGGACATAACGTTTTTCTCCGAACTTCATTTGGGCTATATAATATATGGTTGGAAATATAACTTAAAGGGATACAACCTTTATGTTTTACGTTTTTTCAAATTCAGAACGGAACAGGGTGAAAAACGTGGTCGAAACCGCGAACGCAGAACTGGACGCGGCAGAATCAGAGAACAGGTTTGACCGCCCGCGCCGCGTTTGGCCGCGGCCGCGAGCGTCCAAGCATAAAAAACAGTCCTTTTTCTCTTGGGAGAAGGCATAATTGTTTGGGCCCGACCCTACTTGATATATATATATATGGGAGAACGTTATTTTTGAGGGATTGGACATATTTTGGACACAAATTCGACCTAAGGAGGCAAGAGACACAATAGGAGCAAGGCATGGGAATTCTTCTACGAGTTTTTCCTTCTTCTTCCTATTTTACATTGTTCATGAATTTTTTTGTAGTTTTTATCATTGTTATGAGTAGATAAATCTTTTAACCTAAGGTTCTGGTGGAACCCGTTGGGGATGGACTCGTTGTTATATTAATATAGTTTTGATTAGGTTGTTAATCTCTATTAGTTCAACTACGTTCTTGTTGTAGTTGATTGAAAGGCCATCAATTAGCTGTTCCTATTTAGTGTGTATCTGCTCGGGAGAGAGTGCATATTTAGGTAGTTGTTGAACAACACCACTCCCAAAGTATAAGAGGGATCCACAACCGAGGGTTTAAAGGTTGGATTAGGGATAACGATACCTCGAGTGCAATCTAAAGTGAACTGTAATGAAATCTAGCTAGCGTAGCTTGGGAAAGTGCATTTAGTAAATTATCATAATTACTTGGGAAAGATTTATGATAACAGCAGGGTTCATGATTGATAGAGATAACTAAGTCGAAACTATAGGAAATATACAATAAGGGAAATCAACAACGTGGGAAAACCATAACATTAGACCTTTAATCCAATTGTTTACAACTTCTTGTTAGTTAATCTTAGTTTTATTAATTTTGTTCATTTGTAGTAGTAAAAACAACACCAAGTAATATTCACAAAGTTTGAGGAAGTTGACTAGTGAGAATTTAGTACTCTAAAGACTTCAATTGATACGTTAATTCCCTGTGGGATTCGACTCTGGGCATAATACCCCGGATTATATTTGCAACGCCCGCTTAGTATTTTAATAGACACAGTTGAGCGTGATCAGCATCTAGAAAGCTTAACAATTCATGACCTGCAGTGGCATCAATCATTTGATCTATATGTGGTAATGGGAATGAATCATTGGGGCATGCTTTATTTAAATCAGTGTAATCTACGCATACTCTCCGTTTACCATTCTTTTTAGGTACTACTACAGTGTTAGCTAAGCAGTTAGGGTACGTTACCTCATGTAATTGAACCAATTTTCAAGAGTTTTTGTACCTCTTCGTCAATCACCTGGTTCTTGAACGGTCCTTGCTTTCTTTTTTTCTGCTTAACAGGTACGAAGGATGGATCTTCATTTAGTTTATGAGTCATCACTTCTGGTGGGATACCTGTCATATCTGAATGGGACCATGCAAAGCAATCTGCGTTAGCCTTTAAATAATTAATTAACTTACCTCTTCGATTGGGGCTCAGCCTCGTGCCTATATGCACTTTCTGTTTAGGTTTTTGTTCAAACAATGGAATAGCTTCGAGCTCTTCCGTTGTTGTTTTGATGTGCTCATCTTCTTCTGGTTCTTGAATGACATCCGGTCTGGAATCTACATCCGTGTGATTTGATTCATCTTCCGTGGTAACTTGGTTTGCCTTTTTGTGCCTATTTTCTTCCGTACTTGTTCGAACAATAGCTTCTTTCGTACCTGTTTGGGTAATCATTGCTTCCATTCCTGTTTGGTCGGCAACTTCTGCCTGGGAGATTTCTCTACCTTTTGATTCTTCTGTCTCTACTTTTTTGTTATAATGTACCACATAATTTATGTTCCTAGAGGTTTGATGATCACCCCTAATCTGTTGGATTCCCCATTCAGAAGGGAATTTAATTACCTGATGTAATGTAGATGGTACTGCTTTCATGTCGTGGATCCATGGCCTTCCCATGATGACGTTATAAGCCATGTCAGTATCGGTGACTTGGAATCTGGTGTTTTTGATTACTCCCTCGGCATAAGTGCTAAGTTCAATTTCTCCTTTGGTTATAATCGTAGATTTATCGAACCCTGATATGGCTCATGCCTTTGGGATCACCTGATTTCCCAAGAGCATTTCTTCCACGACTCTTAGCAAAATGATGTTGACTGAACTACCTGAATCAATCAACACTCTTTTAACGTTAGTTTCATAAATGAGTAAGGATATTACCAGAGCATCGTTGTGGTGGAGCATTAGTCCGCCGAAATCTGCATCATCAAAGGTTATATTGTTTGCGTCCGGGTTTCCTCGAATCCGCTTTCCGTGTGTAACTGTGAACTTCGTGGCTATTTTGCTAACCACTCCGTTTACTTCTTCACCTCTGTATCACGTTGACAGTTCTTTTAGGAGACGATGGCTTCGGGGGTTCCTGCATGTTCTTCATGTATGCCTGCTTACCTTTATCACTAAATAATTCTGTTAAGTAGCCCTGTTTCAATAATTGCTCTATTTCACTTTGTAAAAATCTGCAATCTGCAGTCCTGTGTCCATGATCGTTATGAAATTCACACCAGAAATCTGGGTTCCTTGTATTTGGGTTTGACCGCATTTCTTTGGGCTATCTAACCTTATCCCCAATATTTCTTAATATTGAAACTAGTTCGGGGGTACTTACATAGAAGGTGTGATCCCCAATTCGTGCATTGCCCCTAGGTCGTTCATCTCGATCCTTTATTGATCTAGATGAAGATGAGCCCGCATCTCTGCTGGGTGGTCTATATTTTGACCTAGTGTTTTCAAACCTGGGGCGAGTTTCACGTCCCGAGGGTCCCATATAAGAATCGTACCTGTTTTTACCTGATCTCGTGTCTGATTCGGAGCGTCTGGATCTAGTATGATCTTCATCATTCGAATGAGCAATGGTATCTTCCTCTATCCGAAGTTTATTACTGTACCTGTTATAAACATCATTCCATGTCGTAGCTGGGAATTCTCTCAAGCTTTCCTTGAGTCTTCTCGTGGCTTCTGAGCTTTTGTCATTTAGATTGCTCACGAATGCCATGGCTGCCCAATTATCAGGCACCCGTGGTAGTAACATTCTTTCTCGCTGGAACCTGTCTACAAATTCACGGAGTAGTTCCGTGTCTCCTTGTTTTATTTTGAATATGTCTTCCATTCCTTTCTCAACTTTTTGTGCACCGGAGTGTGCTTTTATAAAAGAATCTGCAAGCTCGGCAAAAGAATCAATAGAGTTTTCAATAAGAAGAGAATACCAAATTAGTGCTCCTTTGGTAAGTGTTTCTCCAAATTTTTTGACTAAGACCGACTCAATCTCTTGTTTTGTTAAGTCGTTGCCTTTCACTCTGGTAGTAAAAGCAGTCATATGGTCGCGTGGGTCAGTTGTCCCATCATACTTGGGAACATCAGGCATTTTGAACTTCTTGGGTATAGGCAAGGGTGTTGCGCTTGGTTTCCAAGGTTGTTGAGAATATCTATCAACATCAATGCCTTTGATAACAGGTGGTACTCCAGGAATTTGCTTGATTCGATCATTTTGTTCCTTCACCTATTTCTACAAGGTTAGTAGTAAATTTTGCAATTCAGAGTTATTAGTCATACCTGGTCTCGCTTCGCGAGATTCATTAGGAGTGTCTTCCCTTGCTGAGTTTACCAACCCAGATTGGGAATTTTCCGCGGTGATGGTATTATTGGGAAGTGGTGTCAGTGACGCAGGTGATGCCGCTGGTAGTCCCCTTGTGAATTATTGCAGAGCCTGGTTCATATACTCTGCAATCATTTGCTTCATTTGATCTTGTTCTACCGTTTGATCATTATCATTAACGTTGTTGTTGTTGTTGTTGTTAGATCTTTCTTGGGATTGTTCCCTTGAACCTCCTGGGGATCCAGGGGGTGATGGAGTCTTATCTCTTTGCTGGTTATTGTCGTTGTTTGACATAGTTCAGAGGATATCGTTTGAAAAGTAAACAAAGATTATCAGATTCCCGGTAACGAAACCAATTTGTTTAATCAAAAAATTAGATCCCTTTGACTAAATCTATTTTTAGGATGAACACGGGTTATTGATAATCAGGGAAATAATGATAAGTAAGAACGAGCAAGTAAATAGACAATAATATGATGCACAGAAAAGAAAAGTGTATTGTATTCGTAGTTCGGATGTGTCCTACAAGTTAGCTTCTATTCCCTTATATAGGGAATTCTTCAGTATAACGTCTACCTCTTGCAATGATAACACATTAATGACTAATTATTATATTGATGTAATGTTACAAAGAATAACCGTAAATGTTGTGTGAAGGTTGTGTAACGTGTGGATCATTAACTGAAGATCTTTGAATATGCCCGTAGCTCTGTCTGGATTCATTCTGACCGTGTATCTTCCTTGTCTCAATCAAGTTGAGTTTCCCGTAGCTTATTATCTCGTAGGTATATAGTGCCGTGCCTTTTTGCCTCGCACCTCCTTATAGAATCATGTCCAGCTGTCATGTTTTCCTTGGTCCATGTAACTGGCTGAATCATCAAGAATTATCATACGTGTGAAGCTCTTTTTTACCAATACAGGTTCAACTTGCTCGTTTTCACTGCACAACCAACAAAACAATAAGCTACTGAAATGAATAAATACGTTCCATATAGCTATATCACCTCACTTACAAGTCGTAATGTGATGAAATTCCATGATCGACATTTTCATATTTGTGATGAACCCCGGATGGACCACCATCATCCAACACACCAAAACTATGCTTGGGTTCATAACTTGTAAATTTCATATCCGGCTGATACCCCCTGTGAAATATATGAGCGTTAATACAAATTCAATACAACAAAAATGTACATCGTAACACAAAGGAAAATTTAAGTTTACCACTCATCTTGTGAATTATGTAAAGCACGAGAGAAATTATTTCCTCGTTGCTCATTCGCCGGCGGTGATAAGTTTAAATCAAGGCAAACTCTTTCATCTAGAACCTCATTGTTGGGAATGTCTTCGACCTTGACGTACATATCCAACATTTTGATTACAAGAAATTCCCGGTATTCATCCGGAGTCCTCATAAAATCTCTCAAAGTTTCATCATCGTCAATGTTAAACTCCGAGTAAAAAACAACCCCTTGCGAAGTGACGGAATACGGATATCTTCCGGTTACTTTAAGTATCACTGAACGTTTCCTCACACTCATTTTTTTGCATAACAACGATATCAATTTATCGTACTCCATTGTAAGTGAAAATTTAACATGACACTGTGGAGATAAATTGTACCTCATAGAGTTATTCTCCATCACAACCCCACCCCCTCCCCCCTCCCCCTCCCCCCNTTTGCATAACAACGATATCAATTTATCGTACTCCATTGTAAGTGGAAATTTAACATGACACTGTGCAGGTAAATTGTACCACACAGAGTTATTCTCCATCACAACCTCACCCCCCCTCCCCCAATATAATGAAACTCTTATTCTACATTCTTCAGACATTATAAAAAAATGCTTGAGAATCTAACAAGAAGAAAAGTTTAAACGGGAGTTAGAATATTTTTTGAATGGATTTTCCTGAACTCCTAACCCCTTTATATAGGAAATGGCTAGCCCGGGGGGCTGAAATTTTTGATGTATAGAGCTCTTTTAATGTGCGCTATACACATTTGAATTATTATTATTATGTCAGTTAACTTATTGGTGGGCCCATAAACAGTTAAAGAACGGTAATCTATGCGCTATATAGGTATAGCATTTTAATTCCATGCGCTATACCTGGCAGTCAAATCGTCTAAGTATAGCGCACAAATTTCCAGCGCTAACAATGTATAGCGCATGAATTTATTGCAGTATACCTTAACGGCAAAAGTTACCGTTAAGGTATAGCACAGAGAATTTTGGCATTATATATAGAAAGGTAACTTTTCTTTACACATATTAATGTAACTTTTTTCCAAAAAGACAACAATTAGGTTTCGGACTCTTATTTTCACGGACAAGTACTGCACTTACCGCTACTTCTGACACGGCCAAATATACCAGGAGGCGTTCGCCAAGTTCATCTTTGGCAAGCAGTGGAGGCAAGGACAGATATTCCTTTAGCTCCCCTAAGGCCTCAATGCATTCTGAGTTCCATTGGAGTCCGTTGTCGTTTTTTAGGACATTGAAAAATTTGTGGCATCTATCGGAGGATCATGAGATGAATTTCGACAGGGCAGCTATACGAACGATCATTTTTTGCACCTGTTTCTTTCTGGTCAGTAGTTCAGGTAGTCCTTCAATAGCTTTGATCTAGTCGGGGTTGACTTCTATGCCTCTTTGTGACACCAGGAAATCGAGGAACTTGCCCGAGGTTATGTTGAAGGTGCACTTCTCGGGGTTTAGCTTCATGTCGTAGTGCCTTAGTATATCGAAGGCTTCTTTCAGGTGATCGATATGATCTTCTTTCCTTTTGGATTTGACTAACATATCGTCTATGTATACTTCTATTATTTTTTCGAGATGGTCTTTGAACATCTTGGTGACTAGCCTCCAATAGGTTGCTCCTGTGTTTTTCAACCCGAATGGCATGACTCTGTACAAATACGTCCCTTGATGAGTTATGAAAGTGGTCTTTTCCTGGTCTTCCTCCTCCATGAGGATCTGGTTGTACCCCGAATAGGCGTCCAGGAACTTACCAGTTCGTGTCCTGATGTTGCATCGATGAGTTGGTCGATGTGCGACAGCGGGAAAGAGTCTTTTGGGCATGCTTTATTTAGGTCCATGAAGTCTACGCACATGCGCCACTTCCAGTGTTTCTTCTTCACCATGAACACATTGGATACCTAGCATATATGCATGGGAGAAAGCGAACAGGTCTGCATTGTTAGTTAGAAATTTATGAAATTTACCTAGTTCGGAGAGTTTGTGGCCGATGTAGGACTTTTTGCTGATGTCATTTTTATCTATTTGAACGGGGTCGAGGTCTTTTATCATTGACCCCCCGGCCTCTACAATGTCGGGGTCTTTGATGACGTCTTTTTGCTCGTCGGATTTGGTCCCTGACTCTGGTAATTGCTATGCTTCTAAGCTTGTTCCCTTCAGTTATTGAGTATATGTTCAATCTTGGGCGATGCAATAGCATTCTTGGGTCGTGCGCTGTTCTCCTCGAATGCTGAATATCCCCCACGAGGTAGGGAACTTGATTACTTGATACAAGATGGATGGGATGGCTCTCATGGCGTGTATCCATGGCCGCCCTATGACGGCGTTGTAGGTTGTATCCTGGTTCATGATATGGAACGTTGTCTCTAAGGTGACGCCCCCGGCCAGTACGGGCAGCGTTATTTCTCCTGAACTTCTTTCAACTTCATTGTTGAACCCCGTAAGTTTTATGCAGCGTGGTACTATCTTATCCTCGAGTCTCATTTGGGCGAGCACTCGGGGGTGGATAGTACATGTGTCGCTCCCTTCGTCGACCATTATTCTTTTTACATCAGTATCTATAATTCGTAAGGTAATAACAAGAGCAGCAAGGTGAGTGAAAGCCAAACCGTGGGTATCTGACTTATCGAAGATGATACTGTCTCCGAGGTCGTCATACCGTTCTTGTGTGATTGACTGCTTCAATTTATGCATGGTAGTGAACTTCACATGGTTTATTGCAGCTTCATCTACCCCTCCCCCCCCCCCCCCCCCCCCCCCCCCCCCCCC
>ML267741.1:67916-84211 GCA_005239495.1 Nicotiana undulata
TGATGGTGGTGAACTTTCCATGTTTTTTTGGGGGTTTTTTTCCCCCCCCCCCCCCCCCCCCCCGATTATCATTTGGATGGTGCGGGGAGGGAGGGTGGATTCGGAAGGCCTTGGTGTTTTTCTCGTCCACTACCGAAGTTGGCTTTCCCGCGGTCGCTCATCAACTCTTTTAAATGTCCTATGGTTGAGAATGTTCACCACTTCTTGTCTCAAAGGTATGAAATCTTCGGTCTTGTGCCCTCGCTCCTGATGGAACTCACAAAGAGCATTCGACCTTCTGGTATTCGGGTCGGACTTCATCTTTTGTGGCAACTTCACCTTAGGGCCGAGCTTCTCTAGTGCGTACACTATCTCGTAAGGGGAAACACAAAATTTGTGAGTAGGTAAGAGTGGGGGCATACCTCTCTCGTTTCGTTGAGTCCCTGTATTTGGCCTGGACGGCCCTTTCGTGTGGCGAGGAGAGGGTGGGATAGGCGTTCTGACATAACATTGGTGCCTCTCTGGTGTTTTATACGTAAATACCACACAAGAGGGGGGTGATTTCTGTGGTATCCGATTTTCGCGTGCACTAGTTATAGATGGACCAGGTTCTTCTATGTATTCCAACTCCTACTGTTTGCGAAATAATAAATATAAAAAATAAAGAACACAAAGATTTTTACGTGGAAAACACCTGGCTCAAAAGTTGAAAAAGACACGGCCTACTTCCCAGTAGGATTTTCCCAGAACTCTTTACTAAATCAGTGAGCCAAACAGCATTTACAAAAACTCTTTTGTAAACCCAGGATTACCTTTAATCCCTTGTAGCAAACTAGCCTTTAGCTAATTGCGACAAACTCCAAGTTAGCTATAACTTGAAACACACAGTACCTATTACAGACGCTTCTAGATAAAGCTGAAAAGGTACAAGTTAAATCACCTACTACAAATAAACTAGACTAAAAGATAACAATTGGAGCTGGTTCAAGTAGCTTCAGAGTCGCGCACTCAAATCTCACATGAACTGCTTGCAAAATTGCCTCGATAATTTTGCTCTCAATTCTTGCTTAACTTCTTCTTTGGTGCGTACATGTACAATAAGAACAACATGCAATATATAGGATTAGTAGATAAGGAATTAACTAAAGTTCTAATGCTACTCTTCCTTGGTGGAAGAGTTCTAGTTAATCTCAACTCCTCAAATCCTTCCTTATCTTTGATTCTATTCCTACTGAATAAGGAGTCCTTCTTCTTATCATTTTGCAATCTTTTCGATCAGGAGATATCTCTTATTTTACCATATTTCATTTATCTCCTGCATGTGCACCTCATGTGCCTTTGACTCTGCCTGTGTCTATGTCTGCCAGTGATGGACTTGGTTCATTTCTGAGTTCCTTTGTCAATCTTTAAAACCATTCAATTTCTTGGGCCAACAAATTTCCCATTTTTGATGATGAAAAACTCTGTGCGTTCATAAGCTTAGACCTGTATCCAACTTAGTCCAACATTGACACATTTTAGAGTATTAAGCATTTATCACAAAAGAACCAGGTTCATTAGGTTATAAATATCACATGTTCAGAGTAGCACATAACCACTCTTCCCCCTTTTAGCATCATCAAAAAGTTTCAAAAATTATGTGAATCCCAGACATTTAAGAATTACTCATAGCCACTGAGGCATTTGCAAGTGCAATCATGGATTAATCATCAACAATTAACTAATAATTCAAACTATCAAAGAAATAGAAACATGAATAAGAGCAAAAATAACAAATTTCATTGATAGAAAGCATAGTTCATCCACAGTCCACAAAATGAAATATAAACAGTTAAAAACATGAGCAAAAACAAGAAAAAGTCCCGAGTCTTCTGAGAGCATCCCTCTCAGATTCAACCTCCGCCAAACGGTTCTTCAGCCTTGCTATTTCAGCATCTTTCGCCCCTCTCTCCTGCACAAAGGCTCTGACTTTGCTGTTCACAGGTGTCCTCTTCGATGAACCAGGTTCATTGGGGATGACATTTACCTTGTAATCACAAGCCAAAAGGGTATATATCCCAAAGTGGTCCTTGTTTGTGGCCATCTCTGCTTTGTTCAGTGGCACCTTGTAGTGAGCAAGTACAGAAGTGAGAATAAAGCCATATGGAATGGCGTGGGCTTTGGAGCCATTTACAACTTTGTCCAATAGTTGAATGATGAACCAAGGCCAGTTTATCTGCCTCCCACTGTCCGGTCAATATGCCTCCTTTCCTGACGTGGAAACACACATTTGTTGATAAATTCAAATATCACCTTGTGTGGGGGCTTCATCTCACTCTTATAGACTGCCTTGGGTTCAACCTCTTCCTCATTGTTGCAGAACATCCTTGTGATCACCGGGGAAGTTGGAAGAGAATCAAAACTTGGCCATTTTTTCCTAGTGTAGTCATCATAGCCTTCAGAGGGAATGCCAAGGATTTCACCCAATTCTTTGGCATCGAAAGAAATTTGGACCCCCTTTACTCGGCTAGAGACTCTGCTATCCTTGATCTCAGCATTTGCCATGAATTCCACTATTTCATTTCTGGCCAATCTCCCATCCAACTGAAGGACCATGTCCTTCTAGCCCTGCCTCTCTAGCTTCTTCAACAACAAGATCATTCATGCTTCTTCCAAGTCTTTCAACAGCCTACCCTTCAAAATTGTACGCTTTCCAAACTTTGTCAACTTATCCTTCTCACCATCAGACTCGGCTGCCTCTTCATCACTCCAGTCATCTTCTTCAGTAATTATCACTTTCTTGGGTTTCACTGCGGACATGGTTCGCTTGGCCAAGGTCGAGGGTTCAGCAAACACAGATGCAAACTTCTATGAGGAAGTCTTGGCTTTCTTTGGTTTTGGTGTCTGAACCTCTACCTCTGCCACCTTTCCACTTTGATGGACCAGGTCCATCTCATCAATCTCAACAGCCTCTACAGGCTCAACAATCTTTTCCTTCCCTTTTCTAGCCTTTTTCGTTCTACTCTCCTCCAAGGCCCTTTGTAGCTCCTCCTCACTCTGCCTTAGCGTGCTTCTTGTGGTTATTCCTCTTGGGAGAGGAATTTCAGAACTCGCAGAAGGAGTAGATTTCCTTTTCTTACTTGTTGTTCCAGAAGTTTGAGCCTTGGGAGTTCTTTTCTTCTTCGGATTGTAACTATCACCCAACTTTTTCAGAAGATCCGCCAGGGTTTCCTCAGTAGATGAACCTGGTTCATCTGTATGCTTTCCCAGATTTACCAACCCCTCAGCCGCTTTTCCTGATTCACTTCCCCCTGACTTCTTGACTCCTTCTTCTACCATTTCTGGCTCAGTTCCAAAAATATCCAGTCTAGTAGATTCTTGTCATCTTCCCCTCTCTTCACTCCTTACTCCCTATCTCTCTTTTTCTTTTTCAATTTTGTTTTTACCACCTCTCCTACTTGTTTTCGGCAACTCCATATCTATCATAGACCCAACCAAGACAAACTTAGTTTCTGAGTTCTCAGCAGTCTCAGAATCAGCCTCAGACATAGTTTTTGGTAGAGAGGATACATGTTCAGAATCAGAGGATCCTGCTGCTTCCCCCTCAGTCGCTGACTTAAAGGAATCAGTCGAATTTTCTGTTTCTTGATCCTGACTTGCTTGAAGTTTGGCATTTAATTTTCTCTCTAAGGAACCTGTGGCCACTGTCTTTCTAACAAGCATCTTAACCCTCCTTTTTCTGGGTTCGGGGTTAAGACTAGGTTGAGGAATAGTGGGACTGGGTTGAGGCATGACAAGACTTGGTTGTGGAGGGGTAGAACTTATTGAGGGGTTGAGGAAGAAGTCAAAGATGAAGTGGTAGGTGGAAGAGTACCAGGATTGTTCCAGGGGTTAGACATTTTCGATTTTGGTTGAAGATAGAAGGAAGAATCTGGATTGAAATTGAAGGCAAAGAGAGATGGAAGGGTTTCAACGGTTATAGAGTTGATGAGGGGTCAGAAGTGATGATGAGGGATTTAAAGGGGAAGTTTAATTAATACACAACGACAGCTTTTTGGGTCAAATAGAAGTCTAATCACTTCTGCAATTGGTCAGTTAGGAATGACGGTTACAACTCCCCTAGGATCTAGGTGTTTTAATACGGTGGGGATTCTTAGTGTAGACGAAACTAGTTCAAAATGCTAATGGATAGACTTTGAAAATATTTTAAGTTTGGGTAGAGTTCTGCTCATGATTTAAGTATAAATATTTCAAGATGTGTAGAGTGGAGAACACATACCTCGCCTTTCAGATGAACCAACACTGATGAACCAGGTTCATCATTTAAGAATCCTCTTGATCAAGCCTCAATTTTCAACAATAAAGAAAATATCATTAGTAACCAGTGAGTCATATCAAAACATGGCAAGAGAGTATGTTATTTACAGCGTGAGACTGAGTAACAGTTAATCTAATTATTTACACAATTAGGTGATCTTCATTTTTTTCATGTACATTCTGAACTGGTTCAATTAGCTGATCTTAATCATCCCTAACTCTAACATGTTCCTTTCAAAATGCTCCTACTCAGTGTTTTTGTAAAGATGTCAGAAATCTGTTTATCAGTAGCACAATATTCAATAGAGATCAATCCCTTCTCATAATTGTCCATTAAAAAATGATGTCTAACATATATGTGCTTTGTTCTTTTATGATGAACGAGGTTCTTTGTCATACAAATAGCACTAGTGTTATCACAAAAGATAGGGATACATCCAACATTGATTCCAAAATCCATCAATTGATGTTTAATACACAATAGTTGAGTACAACATGAGGCTACAGCCACATAATCAGCCTCAGCAGTAGATAGAGCCACAGAATTCTGCTTTTTAGTGGCCCAAGACACGAGGCATGAGCCCAAAAAATATGCCATACCTGAGGTGATCTTTCTATCCACCATAAAACCTGTATATTCAGCATCAGCATATCCCACAAGATTAAAGTTACTACCTTTTGAATACCAAAGACAGAGATCAGTGGTGCCTTTTAGGTATCTCAAGATTCTCTTTACAGCAGTTAAGTGGGATTCCTTTGGATTAGCCTGAAATCTTGCACAAGGTCCTACACTGAAAAATAATGTCAGGTCTACTAGTAGTGAGATACAACAATGATCCAATCATTCCCCTATACAACTTTTGATCAACAGATGAACCAGGTTTATCTACATCCAATTTTGTGGTTGTTGCATTAGGAGTGTCAATTTCTTTGGAATCTTCCATTTTAAACCTTTTAAGCAACTCTTTTACATATTTTTGTTGATGGATCATAGTTCCATTTGAATTTTGTTTAATTTGTAAGCTTAAAAGAAATTAAGCTCACCCATCATGCTCATTTCAAATTCACTCCCCATTAGTTTAGAAAATTATTTACTTAGCTTATCAGTAGGTTCTCCAAAGATTGTGTCATCTACATATATATGAACTACCAAGAGATCTTTAACTTTTTCTTTCAAGAATAAAGTACTATCTATTTTACCTCTCTTGTAGTCATGCTCAAGCAAGAATTTTAATAATCTTTCATACCATGCTCTGGGAGCTTGCTTGAGTCCATACAGTGCTTTGTCGAGTTTGTACACATGATCAGGATTCTCCTTGTTCTCAAATCTCGGAGGTTGCTTGAAAAATACTTATTCCTTTAGATAGCCATTTAAGAAGGCACTCTTGACATCCATTTGGTGAAGGGTGAATTCTATGTAAGCAGCAAAGGCTATGAGGAGTCTTATTGCTTCCAACCTTGCCACTGGAGCAAAAGTTTCATCATAGTCTATGCCTTCCTCCTGACTATATCCTTGAACCGCCAATCTTACCTTGTTTCTTGTAACTGTTCCATCTTCATCAAGTTTATTTCTGAAGACCCCATTTATTCCAATTACTTATCTATCCAAGGATCTTGGTACCAGATGCCAAACTTGACTCCTTTCAAATTGGTTGAGTTCATCTTGCATTGCATTTACCCAGTCTGCATCCTGCAAAGCCTCAGCAATATCTTTAGGTTCAATAAGAGATAAGAAAAAAGCACAAAGATTCTTTAGAGAAGATCTGGTTTTGATTCCAGGGGTTGGATCAGTGATAATGTTCTCAATAGGGTGAGAACTTTGATATCTTTAAGGTTTCGCAACCAACTGGTTACTCTTTGATGTTCCTTCATTGCCTTGTTGCTGTGGAACTGGTTCAGGCACAGGTTCCAACGAAGTTTGGGAATTATTTTGTTTTATTCCCCCTGTCATGTTGGCCGAAATGGATGAACCTGTTCCATCACCTGCTCCTTCCTCCAGTGTTGCTCCAGTCTGAGCTGTGGTTTCATTTGCGTTTCTGACTAGCCCATTTTCTTCATCATCTTGTTCCTGTCTCTCAAAAAGAATGTTAGTTTCATCAAAAAACCACATGCACACTTTCTTCAACACACATAGTTCTTTTGTTATAAACTTTATAAGTTTTACTATGTGAAGAATACTCCCTCATCACTTCTAGGATCAAACTTACCAAGGGAGTCTTTACCATCGTTGTGCACAAAGCACTTGCAACCAAAAGCCATAAGATGGGATATTGTATACGGCTAAAACCGGAGAGACCGATTTTATGATTGTTATGGCTTTCCACCATCCGCCTTCAGAAGGCTCGAGGCACAGCTCGATGATTCTACCCCGAGGGTTCCTTATGCTCTACCTCGCGGCAGCACAAATCAACAGCGGCCGTGGATGAGTGGGAAACTTCGAAAGGCACGTGTTTAAATTTCACCAAGTCTGCAATAGTAGTACAAGTCCGTACAGTGACTTTAAAGAGCTATATAAGTTGCGTATATTTGTAATAAATGCTTATGTACTATGTTGGGATTCCCCCCTCCTATATAAAGGGGACCTTTATCATTTTTTACACACATGATATTGAATACAAGAACATTCTCTGCTCTCTTTAACTTAATCATTCTCCATTATCATCTCCATTGATTTACTACTTACAATGTGTTTTTATTTATTATTCTTCATTTAGTACTCATCATTGATCATAAATAGCAGCCTTTGAGGCCCGTAGAACTGTTACAGCTTCATCGACCATCCATTGTTGGTACCGAGCCTCGACCTCGAGGTCCTATCTCGGCCAGCTCAAAGCCCCGATTTAAGGAAGTTTGGTTTGCATATCTTATCTCTCTTTAACTCTTATCTCATTTTCCCTTACTCACACTTAGCATCTATTGCTTAACAACTAGTATTAAAATAGATCACATATTTTTAGAACCACAAAATCAAAATATTTTGTAATTACCATTTTCAAGGTAAACAGATATATTTGGCTTTCTCCCTTTAAGTAACTCATAGGGAGTCTTCTCTATAAGAGGACTAGTCATGCACCTATTTATGATATAGCATGCAGTATTAATAGCTTCTGCCCAGAAGCTATGGGGTAGTTTGCTAGAAAGAAGCATAGTTCTAGCGATATCTTCAAGTGTCCTATTCTTTCTTTCAACCACTCCATTTTGTTGTGGAGTTCTAAGAGTAGAAAAATTATGATCTATGCCATGCTCATCACAAAATTCAGCAAATTTAGCATTTTCAAATTCAGTACCATGATCAGACCTAATTGATGCAAGTTG
The DNA here is from genome assembly GCA_005239495.1 of Nicotiana undulata. Classification (NCBI taxonomy): domain Eukaryota; kingdom Viridiplantae; phylum Streptophyta; class Magnoliopsida; order Solanales; family Solanaceae; genus Nicotiana; species Nicotiana undulata. The sequence continues at coordinate 75,507 of ML267741.1, forward strand.
ATTTCCTAATTATTTCTGAACTTTTCTAACAAAAGAAGTAAACATGTCAAATGCCTTATCTTTAGATGTTAGAAACAATGTCCAAGTAAATCTAGAATAATCATCAACAAACACCATCACATATCTCTTACCACCTCTTCTTAATGTTCTCATTGGACCACAAAGATCCATATAAACTAGTTCCATTGTTCTGGTGGTACTTACCACTTTCTTGCTTTTAAAAGAGGATCTTACCTGCTTCCCCCTTGCACAAGCCTCACAAACTTTGTCTTCCTTGAACTTAATGTTAGGAAGTCCTATCACTAAGTCCTTGGAGACTAATTTGTTAAGTTGACTTAGACTTGCATGTCCAAGCCTATTATTCCAAAGGAGGGGATCATTGTCCAGCACACTTAAGCATGTTAATTCATTTTCTGAAAGTTTGGACAGATCTATGATGTACATATTGTTCACTCTTTTTTCCTGCAAAACAATCTTGTCAGTGATAAGATTTATTACAAAATATTTTGTAGAGGTGAATGTTACTAAGTTACCTCTGTCACACAGTTGTCACACACTAATTAAACTATATTTCAATTCGTCTATCAAGTAGGCATTCTCAATGGAACGAGTGTCATCCTTGCCTACCTTACCGACCCCAATGATTTCACCTTTCTTTCCATTTCCAAAGGAGACATTTCCTCCTTTGAGGTCCTCAAGTGAAAGGTGGTCTTTGTTACCAGTCATGTGCTTTGAGCAGCCAGTATCCACGTACCATATTTGGCTACTACCCTTCACTTAAACCTACAAAAGAAAATCAAAGGTTAGTCTTAGGAACCCAAACTAGTTTGGGTCCCTTTCTATAACCAAAAGGATGAATTAAATTCTTTTTAGCCCAATTTGGTAACCAATTCTTCCCTTGAGAAAAACTTTTGTTCTTTTGACTGGCTTGTTCTTTTGCATTACATTCACTTTTGTAGTGACCAGTCTTACCACAATGGGTAAAACTTTTGTTCTCAGGAAGAGTGAGGTACTTGCTTTTAGGATCCCATTTAGGCAGTTGATTCCCAAATCCAAGTCCTCTCCTATTGCTACTATGATGTTCCTGTAGCCATGTCAAAGCATCAGAGGATCTGTTCCATTTACAGGTTCTGTCTGGTTCATGCTTGACCTTACCAAGTTCCTCCTTCAACGCTTTTATCTGTTCATCCTTCCTATACAACTCATCTTTTAGTTTACCTACATTTTCTTCTAAGCTGAGTTGAGAGATGTCAGTTGTCTTCTTACTAGTTCCTAGTTTCAGTTTTAGATTTTCAGATTTTAACTCCAGGACATTTGTTTCAAAGGTATGAACCTTGTTCTTCATAGTAGTATTTTTACTCACAGTCTCACTGACTCTGAGTTCCAGGTTCTTACTCTTTGATTTTAAAATCACACACTACTTAGACATTTGTTCCTTTTCCTTATTAATTACCTCAGATTCATCGATAAAATCTAGCAGTAATTCAGATAGTTTTTCTTTGGACAAGAACTTAATCTTGTCTTTGAGATGATTATACTTACCTCAGATTTCTCATGAGATTTCTCATTTGATTCGCCAATTTACATAAGTGCTTGTTCATCTATATCTTTATCATCTGATTCCTCATCTGAACTTTCTCCCCAAGCAGCAACCATAGCCTTTGTTGATCCTTTGTTCTTCTTGGGATAAACCCCTTCCTTCTTCAGGTTCCTTCGTTCAGATCTTTCCTTCTTCCATTCAACTTCCCATTGAGGGTAGTTCTTGATGTGATGATCAGTCTTCCCATATTTGTAGCAGCCCTCAATAGTCATTTTTTCAGGTACCCTTGCCTTGTTGTAATTTCCACCTCTTGAGGAGCCATTTCTTCTCATAAGATATTTCTTGAAATCCTTGGTGATCATAGCCATTTCATCTTCCTCCAGATCTGCTCCTTTAGTGATTCTGAGTGCCGGACTCCTTTCCTTCTTGGGAGCATCCATCTTTATGATTATATTTATGGTCCAAGTTCATAGGCAGTGAGACTTCCAATCAGCTCATCCAGTTTAAGAGTTGCAATGTTCTTGGATTCCTGAATCGCAGTGATCTTGCTTTCCCAAGAGACTGTCAGAAGCTTCTCAACCTTGTCTTCTTCAAAAAGAGTCCTTTTAAGAGATTTCAGTTCATTAGTCAGTGTAGTGAACCTTGTATACATCTCTTGAATAGTTCCTCCTTCCTTCATAGAGAAATTCTCATATTGAGAATATAGCAGAGTACCTTTGGACCTCTTCACTTGAGCAGTTCCTTCATGAGCCACTTGCAAAGTATCCCAAATTTCTTTAGCAGTGGTACAACTTTGAATTTTGTTGTACTCATCTGGAACAAGTCCACACATAAGCCACTTCTTAGCCTTAACATTCTTTTCCCACTTTCTCAAATCCTCAGTAGTGCAGTCAGCTCTTTTCTTTGGCACATCTACTCCTTCAGCATTCTTCTTCATGGTGGCCAAGGGACCATCAGTTACAATGTCCCATAGCTCGTAGTATTCACCAATTATATGGTCTCTCATCTTGTTCTTCCACCAGGAGTAGTACTGGCCATTGAAGAGTGGAGGACTAGCAGTTGATTTTCCTTCCCAGTTCCCAAGTGGTTCACTCATCTTGTTCTTCTCCTAAGGGGCTAGCCTCTTCAAGGATAACCTGATCTGATACCAATTGATGTGTTATACATCAATACCACACAAGATGGGGTGATTTGTGTGGTATCCGATTTTCGCGTGCACTAGTTATAGAAGGACCGGATTCTTCTATGTGTTCCAACTCCTACTGTTTGCGAAATAATAAATGTAGAAAATAAAGAACACAAAGATTTTTATGTGGAAAACACCTGGCTCAAAAGGTGAAAAAACCACGACCTATTTCCTAGTAGGATTTTCTCAGAACTCTTTACTAAATCAGTGAGCTAAACAATATTTACAAAAACTCTTTTGTAAACCTAGGATTACCTTTAATCCCTTGTAGCAAACTAGCCTCTAGCTATTTGCGACAAACTCCAAGTTAGGTATAACTTGAAACACATAGTACCTATTACAGACACTTCTAGATAAAGCTGAAAAGGTACAAGTTAAATCACCTACGAAAAATAAACTAGACTAAAAGACAACAGTTGGAACTGGTTCTTCTACCTGGTTCAAGTAACTTCAAAGTCGCACACTCAAATCTCACATGAACTGCTTGCAAAATTGCCTCGATAATTTTGCTCTCAATTCTTGCTTAACTTCTGCTTTGGTGCGTACCTGTACAATAAGAACAACATGAAATATATAGGATTAGTAGATAAGGAATTAACTAAAGTTCTAATGCTACTCTTCCTTGGTGGAAGAGTGCTAGTTAATCTCAACTCCTCAAATCCTTCCTTGTCTTTGATTTTTTTTGTACTGAATAAGGAGTCCTACTCCTAATCATTTTGCAATCTTTTGTATCAGGAGATATCTCTTATTTTACCATATTTCGTTTATCTCCTGCATGTGCACCTCACGTGCCTTTGACTCTGCTTGTGTCTATGTCTGTCAATGATGGACCTGGTTCATTTCTGAGTTCCTTTGTCAATCTTCAAAACCATTCAATTTCTTGGGCCAACACTCTCCCTGTTGGGACGTAAGCCTGATTGATCCCTTCGGGTATCATTGCGGTGGTATCTCCTCGACTCTTTTTGGACTGACGTTAGTCGTTGAGTTGGGCCATTGAGGTCATCCTCTTCTGCTCGAACCTCGGCGCAATAAGCATTGTGGATTTCTTCCCAGGTGGTGGGAGGATATTTCATAAGTCTGCTCAGCAATTTTTTGGTAGCCCTCGACCAGTTCCTGTTCAGTCCATTTTGGAAGGCCGACATGGCCATCCTTTTAGATATATTTTGCAAGCTCATTCTGACCCTGTTGAATCGGGCGAGGAAGTCCTTGAGTCCCTCATTGAGCGACTGTCTAACGGCGAATATATCATTTACCCTGGCATCGTCTTTCTTGGCTCCAGCGTGGGCGATTACGAACGAGTCGTCCATTTCCTTGAACGTTGTTATTGACTGTGCTGGTAACTATGAATACCACGTCAAGGCTCCCCCTGTTAGGGTTTCGCCGAACTTATTTAGCAATACTAATGGTAACTATTCCTTTGAGAGGTCATTGCCTTTAACTACTGTGACGTAGTGAATTATGTGGTCTTCAGGGTCCGTCGTGCCGTCATATATTCTCAAATATGGCGGCATTTTGAAAATTTTGGGTATGGGGTATGGGGTTGTTTCTTCACTGTATGGTTGTTCGACGAACCGGCCGACATCTCGTTTGGGCAGGAGTTTTGGGGTGCCATGTATCTTGTCGACCCTTTCCTGGTGTTCTTTAATCTGGTCTCGTAGTGCCTTATTTTCATTTTCATTTCTTCCATCTTCTTTAGTATAGTTGTGAGTGTATCATTGCATGCATCAACAGTGGTGTTAGTGTTACCTGTTGGGTTGGAGCGGGTTGCTCGTTAACGGTTGTGGCATCCGCAGGTGCAGCGTTTTGGGTTGCTCCCTGAGTTGGTTTGTCCAGGAAGTTGCTCAGTGTACTTGTCAGCCATGCTTCTAGTAGTTTCTTTACTGCTGGAGGGGCTTCTTCGGTTGTGGACGTGGAAGCCTCTCTTTCTTGAGCGATTGTCCCACTTCCATGAGGGAGAGGCGAACCGCTCCATCCTGGCTTGACGCTTGGTGTCACATTCTCCTCTCCTCCGCCACCAGCCTCGTTGATGGTTCTCATGAGGTTGGCGGTGACATCTGCTATGGCTTTTAGCCTTTCTTCTCATTTTACTGCCATTGTTAGTTCGTGCGAACGGGGAAAAAAAGATGACTGTTTTACGTGTTTTTTAAGATCTAACAGAAACTATAGACTTTAACTAGAAAATCCCCACAGACGGCGCCAAATTATTTTATCAAAAATGTTTTTATCCCTTTTCTAAATGAGTTAATGAAGGAAATGAAGGATTAATCCTAGTTAAGCTCAATAACTCTTAGATCTGTGAATTTGGTGATGAATGGAATGAGTCTAAGCGCCGCAATAGTAAATACAGGACAAAGATGCAAGTGATGATTGATAGGGAATATACAAGTGAGTATGCGGGTTAAATGCATGTGATGGAAATAAATGTAATAATAAGGATATCTCGCCCAAATATTAGATGGCTAGAGTCAATCAACTCTTTGTCAGCAGTGTAGATGATAGAAAATGTGGGTGAAATACAAGATTTTGGATCTTGTATATGAAAAGGTATCTTTGAACTCCAAAATCAATAGAAAAGACAAGTTTTGTATATTCACAATAGTCAATGTTACAAAGTGTTCTTTCAGAAGGTTTCAGATCCCTCTTTTCTCTTTTTCTTTTCCTATATAAGGGACATCCTTTTGAAACCTTAAAAAGTAAAAGTGAAAGAATATTCTAATGAAATATTCTCTCTTCTTGACCAAAACCTATTCTACCATTACTGTCCATTCTTATGTTCAACCAAACATCGACCTCTCTCGAGAAAGGTTCTTTGTCACCAAATATTGGCCGACTTAGACTTCGACCACGACCAACGAAGGCATTGAGATTGATCCAAATTTCGACCAATACATACACGTCTATGAGGAGTTATATTAAAGAACTTTATGTAGGATGTTGGATGGATCTTACAAGCTAAAATTATGGCTAAGAAAATTATGAATTACTAATAAACTTGTAACAAAATTGAATTGAGTTTAACTGATACCTCTGTATGGGTCGAAATCTAACCATGTGATAATGGCCTTGAAGAGGGTGGCAAGAAAGCAATTAAGCCATGATTGTACACATAAGACATCGTGACGACAACCATCATGACCACGGCCGAGGACGGGTCAGCGGAGAGCATTCACAGCGTACCATACGCTGTGGTACTTAGGGAGGTCGACCTGAAGCACTCATGGACAACTACAATACATCGGTCAAGGACCGTTGGATAATTAATAGTGCATAGTGTGTATATATATAAAAGAAAACAAGGAGGAAAAAGGGAGGAGACTCTCTCTCTCCTCTCTCTCTCTCTCTCTCTCTCTCTCTCTCTCTCTCTCTCTCTCCATCTCCTCTCTCCCACGGAAATGAGATACAGAATACATCATGTATGACAAGGTCTGAAGGTCTTACGAGAACTTCTCTTTGTAATTAAAGTGATGGAATCAGTAAAAATGATAACCGTTGATAGTGGTCCTTCTTCCCCTTCTTATATATTTCATATTGTATAGTAACGGCACGGGGAATGTGAGTTTTCCAAATACGTTTGTAAACCCTTACGATCGCAATAAGATTGTAAGTTTAATTTCACTTAGTCTCCCTTACTCAAGATCTTGCGATCTAGCGTCAATTAACTCTGGTTAAGATTTACCCTCTACTTCCTCAAACTATTAATGTTTAACAAAAGGTTTCGCGCTTTTTGGTCAAACAATTTGACGCCGTATGTGGGGAGTTCCTAGCCAAACCCTTAGTTCTCACTAGATCCGTCAAACCAACCAAGAATGAAGGCATCACGCAAAACCAAAAGCGTATCACGAGCGTGAACCATCGCAGCGAGGCAACAGCCTACGTATCAAGCACTCTCGTGAAGATACTTCCAGGTCAGTACCCCATGCGTAGTGATATTGTTGTACGGGGCAATGCTTGTTGTATGACCTACTGTAAAAGTACTCCTCATTTTCATGCATATGGTGCAGCTTATATTACTGCCCATTTGGCTCGTCCGGAGCTGAGACAAACTGGAATACAAACTCGAGGACATAATGGGCGAAACGAATCATCCACCCACGGAATACCCAAACCAGTGGCAGAAAGGCGGGATATAAAGCTAACATCGGGTCCAAAATGTACGATCGGTGAAGGAAGCACGAATAACCCTGTCACCCACCGGCCAGCTTGCCAAGCACAGGTAATAAGTTGTTCATTATATACCCTAAACTTGCCTTCCCTTTTACACGTGTGAAATGAAAAGCCAGGACGCTCACCATGGGCATACGGGTAGGGAAATAGACGAAGGACTAGCCAATGCCGCCCACAGTGCCCCTATAATTCCTCCCAGCATCAGCAAACGAATAGAGGAAAATGGATACCGTGCCTTTGGCATAAATAAGGGATAAGCGGTTCAGAATGAACCAGCGGCAACAAGAAACAACCTCCATAAGTAAGGAATTGTATGGCAAACTCGAAGACATCCCAGCGCAGACAGGACGTGGGTGACTAGGGTTCACCCACATATTCTCCACTGGTGTGCAACACCAACCCTCCCAGCAATATATGCCACCACATGCGAGTTTCTGAGTATCAAATTAACCGTCCATCCCGTTGACGGCCTCTCCAGGCCACACGGTGAAGGGAATACACAGGCTGGGACTCACCCCGGCGCATGAATAAACCAACACATGAAATTTTCGATGGAAGGCAGAGAATTCCCACCGTCCTTCGCCACTCCACAAGCCGCCAAAATCAAAGCTCGACCTCGCTCGAGTCGCCAAAATCAAAACGCGACCTTGCTCGAGTCGCAAAAATCAAAACTCGACCTCGCTCGAGTCGCCAAAGTTAAACTTGGCCGCGCTCGAGTCGCCAAAATTCAACTCGTCCACGCTCTAGTCGCCAAAGTTAAACTCGACCTCGCTAAAGTCAAATAGAACTCGACCGTCTCTCGCCTATAAAACATTCGACCTCTCTCAAAATTCAAGTTTGCGATTCATCGCTCCGCCTATCGACTACTCCAGGCAGAACGATGAAGGGACTAGATATATGGAGAATTCCTCAAATGTATGCGTTAAACAAGAATGTAACGTTCGCCAAATAATATGTACAAACATAGCAACATACAACATTCTTCGACAACTCCAAGTCATTCTACATTCCACACTTACATTCGACCTTGCTCGAATAATTTACATTTGACCTCGCTCGAATAAGCTACATTCGACCTCGCTCGAATAATTCACATTCGACCTCGCTCGAATAATTTACGTTCCACCTCACTCGAATAATTTACATTCGACCTCGCTCGACTAACTGACATTCGACCTCGCTCGAATAATTCACATTCGACCTCGCTCGAATAATTTACAGTCGACCTCGCTAGAATAACTTACATTCGACCTCGCTAGAATAACTTGCATTTGACCTCGCTCGAATAACTGACATTCGACCTCGCTCGAATAATTCACATTCGACCTCGCTCGAATAACTCACATTCGACGTCGCTCGAATAATTCACATTCGACCTCGCTCGAATAAGTTATGTTCGACCTCGATCGAATCATCTACATTCGATCCCTCTCGAAGCTTCTACGTTCGACCTCGCTCGAATAGTTAACATTCGACTTCGCTCGAGTCAATTGAACATGACCCCGTTCAAAATCAAAATCTATTCGACCTTGTTCGAATAAAATTCCGCTCAAGGAAAGGAAACACAAATCACGCCAAAATTTCTGAATCCAAAACAGGGACTAATCGCAAAGGGTCCGAAATACTTAAACAAGGACTTATCACAAAAGGGTCCAAAATACTAAACTCCAAAAGAGAGGGAAAGAAAGAAAAGCCAGAGACATACAGCCTAAAACAAAGTGAATTTAATTCAAGGATTTACATACAGGGGGCCCAAACACCCCCCTCCCCCCCCCCCCCCCCCCCCCCCCAAAACACAAAACAAACAAAAAACAA
>ML267741.1:84302-97666 GCA_005239495.1 Nicotiana undulata
AAACCCCCCCCCCCCCCCCCCCCCCCCAAAAAAACAACAAATACAACGACAAGCGACGCCAAAGAAAGAACAAAATAAAAAGAAGAAGAAGGGAAACAAGTACGAAAAACCGCATATATCACTCGGCTGCATATACTCCATCCCCATCAGCACTTCCACCATCAAAGAGAACATCTTCAATTTCGGCGCCACCATCAGCCTTCGGCGTCGCGGGATCATAACTACAAGCGAGCCGAGCCTCACGCACCTTCGCACGAGCATCCTCAAAGACAGCCTCAGGTACATGCCCCGCCATCCACAAATCCTTGTAAATGTCTCGCTAGGCCTCGGCATGAACCCACGTCTCATATAAGTGACGAGACGGTAGCAGGGGAAACTTCTTGAGAAGTCTGATCCAACTGTTGGGCTTTCTCGGCCTCCAAGGCCGCCACTTTGTCACACAAACTTGAGACATCCTGCTCGAGCTCACTTATCCGCTCTTTGAGCATGGCCACCTTCATAGTGGTCATCCCCCTCTCGGCCTCCCGCTCAGATCTGAGGACGCGCATTGTGTCTTCTAGTGTCGCCGCCCTCATCGCAGCCGCAATACGGTCACTCTCAGCCCTCTCTAACTCCGTCACTTTCCTCTCCAAATCGGCAATCTTTCCGTTCCACTCCTCGCTCAAGAGAGCAACCCTGGCTTCATTCTGCTCAAGCTCAACTCGCAACTAAGATACCCTCGCCTAAAGGTCCTCGCATTTGGCCACGACGCCCTTGCCCACCTCGAGCTCCTCATCCTTGACTCTGATCAACCCCTCAAGCTCACTACACCTGTGGATAGACCGCAGCAGGTCCTCATCCTTCTTCTCCAGCACTTCTATAAGGGCCCCAGTATCGCCAATTGCCCTGAGCCGCATATGCATCTCCCTACACTTGTTGCGGTATCAGCGGTATTTCTTGGCCATCTTCAGAAAAATCTCGTCCTGCGTCTCGGCCCGACGTGCACTCTCAATCTCCAGCATGTAGGTCTAAAAAAAAGAGGAGTCAGCAAGAAACGAAAGACTCAAAATAAAGAAAGTAAAGGCAAAAGCTCACCTTTAAAGACATCACTCCCACACAACATGACAAGCCAGCGTCGCTGAGGTTCCGAAGAGATCTACTCTCAGCAGAAAAACACAAGAGGTCAAACTGCTCCGCCAAATCCGCCGTGTTCTCCAAAAGGTTAACATCTGACGGGATCTCGAGCACACGTGAAGGACCGCCGGCAATCACCTCAACCCTGGTAAAACCCTCTTCAAACAATCGCATATCCTCAGGATCAATGTCCGAGTCGGACTCATAATCGTCCACCACTACGCCCTTCAATCTCTCATCCACCAGAGGGGGGTGCGAGCCTGCTGAGACGAGGACAGACCACTTTGAACAATGGCGGTAGCCGCCAAACCCTGACGCGGCGTCATCACGACCTCCTCCGCCCTCGGTTTGGGTAGCACCTCCCCTCCTTGGACGGCCCCATTCACATCCTCAGGAACCGTCCTTGCGAGGTTAGCCCTCGAAGGCACATCACTCGGTGTCTCCTTCAATGTTACCCCCCGCCTCTTTGAGGGGGCCTCTTCGACCGCATCACGAGAGGATTCACCCACTGTGAGAACTGTAGGAGTCGGGGAGCTTAAGTAAGGAACATCCTCAGTGTGACCAGTCCCAGATGCCGACTCAACCGGCGCTGCGGTCTGACCTCGAGCACCCTCATCAATAGCCACCTAAAGTGCCGACCTAGCAGAGGAGGTCGGTTGGCAGAAGGAGAGAGTAGGGGCCCTTTCCCTTCTTGTTCCTCTCCGACCTATCAAAACAAAATGCAACGCCACGTAAGTATTAAGTAGATAAGAGTGCAGGGCGAAAAGTGTGGTCATGGCCGAGACAAAACGACTTACTAACAGTAGGTCTGCGCCCAAACCTCTTGTGGAAGCACGTCCATTCGTGAATCCCTACAGTGTGAGGCAAAGTCGAAGCCACCCATTTGTGGATGTCCCCAACTAGCGGAGGGGGCGACCTCTTAGCTGCAGTGAAAATAGCATGAGCAAACAACCAACAACCAGCCAGCGAAATCACCGGATATAAATAACTAATCAAAATAGTAAAAAGTGAAAGGCAAAGGAATACTCACCAGATGTTACGTACGAACGAAGAAGAAACTCTCCCAAAACAATGATTGGTCTTGTCGTCCATTCCGACCACCAGGCTCTTCGTACCCCGATGACGGAGGTGCAACATAGTCCCCCTTTGGAAGTGGGTAATAAAGAGATACATCATGTGTTGGAGAGAAACGCCACGTCCAGCCAGCTCAGCATATTTGGTAAGCAACAGAAAGAGCTTGTATATGTACGGGGTAATTTGGGCCGGGCACACCTCATAGAAACGGCAGAAGTTTGCGGCCAATGAGGGAAGAGGGAGTGTGTATCCACTGACGAAAGGGTACGCGTAGAAGGCGCAGTACCCTGGGTGATGCAAGTGAACTATATCACTTCCCGTCGAGACAAGTTCGATGTGTTCCGGGATCCTCTACTTGATTTTGAAGGACGCAAGTGCCGCAGCGTCCATTACCGAGAGCGTCGGCGCAGGCTCATCCTCGGTGGCATAGTTAAAGTCATTTTGTGGCTTCCCAGGGCGGGGCACCACCTCATCCACCGTCGGAAAACTCTCGTCTTCCGTCAAACTCACCCCCTCGTCAAGGGAGGGGGAAGCATTCTACGGCACCGGAGCATTGACAGTTGGGTTAGGTTTCGGAGAAGAACTACCCATTGTGAATGAAAGTAGAAGTCAGGAATATGGGGGAAGATTTATGATAGTCACAAATGTTGTCTGAACTCTTGAGAAGTATGAACAAGCGAGAAAAAGCAGGTGATTCCAGAGAAATTTTCTTGAAAACGATTTGGGTAATGCCATACCAAGATAAAAGTCCCCGATTTATAGATACAGAAATGCCGGTTTACAAAAATGAAGTGCCGCCTTTTTCAAAAGTAACGGAAGGGGCACAAGAAACGATGCGACGCTCACCAAACGAATGTGCACCATAATGACACCTGACGAATTTAATGTCACTTCAACTGACATATGGGTATGACGATTCTCTCGAAACGTCACATAATCACCTCACTAAGGAACGTGCGCCCATCGCCCAAAACTCTAACTACGGCATTCAAAGAGACAAGATCTACCCATCTTGCTCGCCCAAAGGCGACCAAATGCTCATATTTCGGTGTTCAACGCGATAAGAACCGCCCATCGTGCTCGCCCAAAGGCAACCCCAACAGGCGGAAGGACTAACTGTATGGGTCAAAATCTGACCATGCGATAATGGCCTAGAAGAGGGTGGCAAGAAAGAAATTAAGCCATGATTGTACACATAAGACGCCGTGACGACGAGCATCATGACCTCGGCCGAGGTCGGGTCAGCGGAGAGCATTCACTGTGTACCATACGCTATGGTACTTAGGGAGGTCGACCTGAAGCATTCATGGAAAACTACAATACACCGGTCAAGGACCGTTGGATAATTAATAGTGCATAGTGTATATATATAGAAGAAAACAAGGAGGAAAAAGGGAGGAGACTCTCTCTCTCTCTCTCCCTTTCTCTCCCTCTCCTCTCTCCCACGGAAATATGATACAGAATACATCATGTATGACAAGGTCTAAAGGTCTTACGAGAACTTCTCTTTGTAATGAAAGTGATGGAATCAGTAAAAATGATAACCGTTGATAGTGATCCTTCTTCCCCTTCTTATATATTTCATATTGTATAGTAACGGCACGGGGAATGTGAGTTTTCCAAATACGTTTGTAAACCCTTACAATCGCAATAAGATTGTAAGTTTAATTTCAATTAGCCTCCCTTACTCAAGATCCTGCGATCTAGCGTCAATTAACTCTGGCTAAGATTTACCCTCTACTTCGTCAACCTATTAATGTTTAACAAAAGGTTTCGCGCTTTTTGGTCAAACAACCTCTTCGTCAGAAAATTATGATATATATATATATATATATATATATATGAAATAAATTTCAGAATTCAGAATCAATAATCTTTAAATTCATAATCCATAAAACTTTAAATTTCGAATCCAAATCTGGTGAAGTTCATCTATCTGTCCATTCAACTCCTAATAGTAAACCGCAGAATCTGACTAGTGGTCTAGTTTTGAGAGTCAAATTTTGGTTGTTAACACAAATACTTTTCCACTATTGGTTCAAATTTTGGTTCTTAATAACCTTAAGGCTTGCTTATTACGTACTTGCATGGGTATTTGAAAAAACTAAGTTACGTACGCGTAAAACGTTTTAGAGCAGTCCGTACTAAGAACACAAATTTGGGAAGTTTGTTTTGACTTAGCATGCGTAGGCCCACGAATTCCCCATTTTCAATCAAAGACAACCTGTGCTAATTTTGGTTAGCTATATTTTAATTAGGAAATTTTACCTACTGTAGCAAAGGTATACACCCTATTTATTATAAATTAAAATTAGTTAAAATATTATTTTCTATAGCTACCTTTTATATTTTATAGCAAAATAAATATTTATGGTATATACTATCGTTGAGGCATGAAATACGCTATTTATATTTTTCCTTTCTCTTAGACAGCTGGACATACTTATTTTTAAGGTGATGACTTTACTGTAGTTATGAATACATAGTGTGAATACATGCGCATACAGCTAGACTGCGCTGATTTAGGTATTTTTTACTGTTGTATTCATGAATACAACAACGCGAATACATGTGAATACATGCGCGTACAGCTGGATTGCCCTGATTTTAGTCGATTTTTGCTGTTGTATTCATGAATACATGGCGCGAATACATGTGAATACATGCGCGTACAACTAGAATGCCCTGATTTTAGGCGCTTTTTGATGCTGTATTCATGAATACATGCCACGAACACATGTGAATACATGCGCGTACAGCTCGATTGCCCTGATTTTAGGCGCTTTTTACTGTTGTATTCATGAATACAACAACGAGTATACATGTGAATACATGCGCGTACAGCTGGACTGCCCTGATTTTAGGCGCTTTTTGCTGTTGTATTCATGAATACATGGCGCGAATACATGTGATACATGCACGTACAGCGGCACTACCCTGATTTTTATTTATTTTTTGTTGTTGTATTCATGAATACAGCAACGCGAATACACTACCGTAACAACCTAATAGTAGCTATAAGAAGTAATTATGTATATGGTAGATATAGGAAGTTAATAGCCACTAAACAATAGTGGTTTTTGAAAATTCCTCTTTTAATTACTAGAATTACTCTCTTTGTTTCAATTTAGATGATATATATAGTTTGACGTGGCACAAAGTTTAAGAAAAAAAAGACTTTTGAAACATGTGTTGCTAAAAGCTTAATGGGCAAAAGCTAAGTAAGGTCATGATATTTGTGTGGCTATAAAAGCTTCTCATTAAAGATAAAGTAGTAAAATGAAAAGTTAAATTTAAATTGTTTCTAAATACATAAATGTATCATTCTTTTTTTAACGGACTAATAAGGAAAATGTGTCATTTAAATTAAAATATATGGAGTAATATTTGTCATATGATTTTAACATGTAAGTATCATACAAGTAATTTAATCGTCAAGCGCGGATCTAATAAATAAGGTACGGGTTCATCTGAACCTACTAACTGTGTTTAAGCCGCGCATATATTATAAAACAACCTACTAAATAAGAACAAATAATAGATTTCGAACCCAGCAAATTAGGCGGCATCACGGTCCCGGATGTGGGAATTCTGGGTTGTGACAATTTTGAAGGCGAATTCACGTAAGGGAACACAGACCACGCTAGGAGGAGGCTTTTAACTAGTTTTTCTTCTCTTCTCTTCCTTTAATATCATAGGGTATTAGTTCTAGGGTTATTGGTGCTACATGAACGTTGTGGTTTGAAGCTTGCATTGTCTTATTATTTCATCATATTGGTTTATTTATTCAATCTTGCGCTTAATTATTTGATTAATTTATCTTTAATTAAATATTATCTACAAATCTAGGATTGAACTCGGGAGAGGGAATTTTATATTGCATATAGGATTGAGTAGTGCAAGATCTTGAACCTAAATTACGAGGGAACGGATTTGCGGTTAGGATATAGGGATATATCTAATCGTCTTGCTTGTTACCATACGAGAACTATTAATGTGTTCCTGCTAATCCTAATCCACGGGAATATAGGCGTTAGGTTAGCTTGAATAAGCGAGTAGTACTTCGGGAGAATACTACAAGTAATATTAACTGTGTCAATCAATAAACCAGATAAATTTATAAGATAGTTTAAGTAAAAAACTCAACGGGATTGTTATTTTTGCTGACCCGTAACTCTGGAATATTTTCTCCCATTAGATTAATCTCTAATCATGTCGGCTTATTTTTTCTACTTTTCTAGTTTACAACTCTATATTAGCAATAGTTAATAATTATACTTTAGAAAATCGCTTGAATAGATTAATTGTTTTAGTTTAATTTAGTTGATAGTTAATCATAAGTCATCGGGGGAACGATACTCTACTTATCACTTTATTACTTATCGACCACATATACTTAAATGTGCGTTTGGGAGTAAAAACGTTTTGACGCCAATAAATTTTTAACGTCGTTGCCGAGGACATTAATTGTGTTTTCAACTAGTGAACAAAATGCAAATATGTTATGCAATTCTGTTCCATGTACATGTCTATGAGGAGTTATATTAAAGAAATTTACGTAGGATGTTGGTTGGATCGTACAAGCTAAAATTATGGCTAAGAAAATTGTGAATTACTAATAAACTTGTAATAAGATAAAAAAATTATTTCCTAATGTGGAATTGAAGTGAGATTAAACTGACACCTGTTCGTCATATATATATATATATATACTTCAAATTTAGAATCCATAGAACTTTAAATCGTGAATCCAAATCTGGTTAAGTTCTTTTATCTGTCCATTCAACTCCTAATAGTAAACCGCAGACTCTTATTTTTTTTTTAGGTAAAAGAAAATTTTTATTTATCCTCCCCTGACAAGTCCATTTACAACTCCATTTAACTATGCATCCTACTATGTAGGAATGTTCTGTATATTCCTATAATCATCTGTCGTCTGCATCTGCTCTCCTCCTTGATGCCTTGCCAAATATTTCCTGGTGTTGGTACTACTTTGTCCCACAATGATGCATTTCTTTCTCTCCATATCCCATACATAACAGCAACAATGATGGACATCACAAACTTTCTGCATATTCTCCCTTTTATGTATCTTCCTATCTTCCTCCAGATGGTGTTCTGGTTCACAGTGCCTATTGTTATCTTCAGCCATTTGCCCACATGATCTAGTAGTCTTGTCGCCAGTTGACATTCAAAAAACAGATGCTATATAGTTTCTTCTGCTCTTTCACACAACAGGCAAGTCTTCTCATTGCTCACTCCTATTCTGTATAATCTGTCCCTTGTGAGCAGTCTTTGTTTAATGATAAGCCATCCTATGAAGTTGTGCTTTGGAACATTTAAGTTATTCCAAATCCATCTTGCATATGGCCATTTGTTTGCCTCTCCTCTTTTCCATTCATAACCTTCTTTGATTGTATATTTTCTCTTGTTTCCCTTCCATCCTTTTTGGTCAAATCCAGCTTCAAATCTTTCCTTGACATCACATATTTTCTTCCAGTACCATGTGCAATCCTGTGGTGATTTGTATTTCCACCACTCCTTCCCTTTTATGTATATATGATTCACCCACCTTACCCATAGTGTATCTTCTTTCTGCTCTATGTTCCATACTTATTTGGCAATTGCTGCTTCATTCCATGCTATGCACTCCTGAATGCCTAGTCCTCCTTCCTCTTTTGGTCTGCATATTGTGTCCCAAGCTATTAGTGGTGTCTTGTTGGTTATCACCTTTCCGTCCCAAAAATAGTTTCTGCAAATAGCCACAATAGTCTTCATCACTTGCTTAGGAATTATAAAGATGGATGCCTAGTAAGTACGAATGTGCATTAGAACCGTGTTGATTAGTTAAACTCTCCCAGCATAGGATAGGTTCCTGGAGCCCCATCCTTTAACTCTTATCAAAATCTTATCAATCAATTTCTCACAATCCACTGCATTCAATTTCATAGGAGATATAGGAACCCATAAGTAATTGAATGGGAGTTTCCCTTTTTTGTATCATGTCAGCTCACTTAGATTTTCCATATCCTTGCTATCCATATTAGCACAGAACAAATTAGACTTCTCTGCATTGACAGTCATTCCTGATGTGTTTGAGAATGTCTTCAGTCCTCTTAGCATTAGCATTACAGACTTGTATTGCCCTCTACAAAATAATATCATATCATCTGCAAAGCACAGATGATTCAGCTTCATCTCCTTGCATTTTGTATGGTACTTGAATTCCTTCTGTTTTGCTACTTGCCCCATCAACCTAGTAAAATATTCCATGCAAATCACAAATAACAAGGGAGATATTTGTGATGACCCAAAAGGTCATCCTAAGTAATTCCAGCTAAATCTGGGTTCTGAGGCCCCGAAAGCCTTCTTTAATCTCACCTCAATATGCGTGTGCAGCCCGGGCGTGTTGCCGGGAAATCCTTATGTTGAAATTTGATGAAAATGGAATTTTATGATAATTAAATGAATAAAGTTGACTTTGGTCAATATTTTTGGTAAACGGACTCGGACCTGTGATTTGACGGCCCCGGAAGATCTGTAGGAAAATATGGGACTTGGGCGTATGCCCGGAATCGAATTTCGAGGTCTCAAGCCCGAGAAATGATTTTTTAAAGAAAATTGTTTCCTCAAAATAATAAAGGATTTTGAAAATGAATTATTATGTGAAAATTGTGTTACCGGGCCCGTATTATGGTTTCGAAGTCCGGAACAGGTTTATTATATGTTATGTGACTTATCTGCGAAATTTGGTGTAAAACGGACTTGAAATGACGTGATTCGGATTAAAATCGGATAAGTTAAGCTTTATGAAGTTTTAAGAAATTTCTATGAGTTTTGAGGTTTAATTTGTTAATTTTGATGATNCGCAATCCCATTCCCGCGATCGCGATGCACATTTTCTCCCAGTTATTTAAAAGGCCAAAAACAGAATGTTCATTACGGGAATTCCATATTTTGCACCGTCTTCTTCCTCTCCAAGCCCCAATGACGACCTCTAAGCCCTTCTACCTCCATAACCACTTGGGTAAGTGACTTTCACTCTAAATACTTCCATTTTCCTTCATCAAACAATAGAATCTAGGTCTAAATCATGACATCAAAGTAGAAATTAGGGGATTTTGGTAGAGTTAGATTTTTGGGAAAATTGGGTGATTCAACCTCAATTTGGGGTCGGATCTTGAAACAAATCATATATTTTAACTCGTGGGGTTATGGGTGATTGGGTTTTGGTCCGAACCTCGAGTTTGGACCAAGCGGGCCCGGGGTCGAATTTCGGTAATTTTGGAAGAATGCTAGAAATTGAATATCTAGGCTATGGGATTGTGTTATCGAGTCTTTATTGATATTATTTAATTAATTATGCCTAGATATCGTTGTTTCGGAGTCGTATTATAAAGGAAAGACGATCTTAGAGGGTTGGTTGCTATACTTTAAACCGAGGTAAGTGTCTTGCCTAACTTTGGTGAGGGAATAGGTATTATTTGCTATGTGCTAAGTGATTATCATGTTCATTGCATAGGTGAGGTGACGAGTACCTATGCAATGTGTGTCAAGCATTCCCGTGAGTCTATTTCGATAGAAATTGCAGTATTTCTTCCATGTTTACCATATTATGAGATTGTCTTTACTTGGTAAATTATTCTTCATTGAAAGTATTGGTTATTGAGCTTGAGAAGTGTTGATACGAATGATAATCCAAGTGTAGAGTATGAGATTGAGGTGATTGGTTATAGCTGAGACCCTTGCCGGGCATTTCTTGAGCTACTAATTGATGTTTCCCCCTTGCCGGGTGTTTTGAACTGCTTATTTCCACTATGTTGTACTCCTTGCCATTTTATCTGTTATTGTTTGGTGAGGAAGAGTGTAAAGCACGAAGGGTGATGTCGTGCCATGATATTTGATTACATTGCATAGTGAGGAAGAGTGTAAAGCACGAAGGGTGATGTCGTGCCATGATATCAGATTACATTGCATAGAGCGGAAGAGTGTAAAGCACGAAGGGTGATGCCGTGCCATGAGTTTTATTGATTATAAGCACGAAGGTTAATGTCGTTACATGATACATTGTACATTGCATTGTGAGGAAGAGAGTAAAAGCACGAAGGGTGATGCCGTGCCATTGTTTACATTTCTGGTACTTATACTTGTTTTGTTGGTTATTGTGATAGATTTCCTCCCTTGCTTACTTCTATCTATCAATGTGACTGCTTCAATTCACTTATTTCCCCTTACTGCTCCTGTATCCCTTACTTGTCTGCTTATCTCTTGCCTTGTATCATCCCTGTTATCTGTTGTAGAATAGGACAGGTTATCGTTATTGTCAAGTCTAGCCTCGTCACTACTTCGGCTGAGGTTAGGCTNATTACCCTTTTTTTTCTAGTTTCAAGACAATTATATATTTCTTTTTTAGACTCTGTATTTAGCACTCAGTTTAGATAGTCCGTGAGGTTGTGACACCCTAGTTTTGGGTATGCGACGTTATGTATCCTATTTTATTTCACTTTGCATTTTGAATTCCCATTACATTTCTGCTATTAAAGTTATGGATTATGTTGGTTATTTCAGTTCATATTTGAAGGGCATCAATTTTTTTTACCGTTGAATTGATTTGAAAAATATTAATGTGTAGTATACGTTGGCTTGTCTAGCGGGTTCACCGTTAGTCGCAGTCATGGCCCAAAAGTGGGATTTCGGGTCGTGACAAGTTGGTATCAGAGCTCTAGGTTGCTTAGGTCTCAAAACTCACGAACAACCTTGGTAGAGTCTGAGGGATCGGTACGGAGACGTCTGTATTTATCCCCCAGAGGCTGCTAAGTTAGGATACTCCTCTTCTTTTCATACTCTGTCGTGCGTAGTATATTTTGGTATACTAATCGAGTTTCTATTCTATTCTCTCGCAGATGGCGAGGACGCGTGCTTCCCTTGGTTCCGCTCAGCAGCCCGACACTCCTGCTACAGCTCCTACGAGGGGTCGAGGTCGAGGACGAGGCCGTACTAGAGGCCGAGGCCGGGGCAGGGCTCAGCCTAGAGCAGCAGCCCCAGTGGAGGACCCTCAGGTCGAGTCCGACGAGGAGGTCCCAGTTCCGGCAGTCCCAGTTGGACCAGCACAGGTCCCAGAGGGGTTCATAGCTACCCCAGTGCTTCAGGACGCTCTTGTCCGTCTGGTAGGACTTATGGAGAGTGTGGCTCAGGCAGGTCTTCTTCCTACAGCTCCAATCGGATCTCAGGCTAGGGGAGGTACCCAGACTCCTGATATTCATACACCAGAGCAGGTTGCCACTCAGTTTCAGACTCCGGCACCTCAGCCAGCCGGAGTAGCACAGCCAGGGATTGCACCACCTGTAGCTGAGGGAGCAGCTATGTCAGCAAATGCATTGTGGAGATTGGACAGATTCACCAAGTTATTCGCTGCTACTTTTACTAGTGCACCAGCAGAGGACCCACAGGATTACTTGGACAGTTGTCATGAGGTTCTTCGGAACATGGGCATAGTGGAGTCCAATGGAGTTGACTTCGCCACTTTTCGACTATCTGGCGCAGCCAAGACTTGGTGGAGGGACTACTATTTAGCCAGACCAGCTGAGTCTGCATCTTTGACTTGGGCTCAGTTCACAGAGGTATTTTTGGGGAAGTTCCTTCCCATTACTCAGCGAGAGGATCTTAGGAGGCAGTTTGAGCGCCTCCAGCAGGGATCTATGTCTGTTACTCAGTACGAGACCAGGTTCATCGCTCTAGCCAGGCATGCATTGATGATACTCCCCCACTGATCGGGAAAGAGTTCGGAAGTTCATTGAGGGATTGGCCCAGCCTATACGACTCCAGATGTCCAGGGAGTCGAGTATTGATATTTCATTCCAGGATGCGACCGATGTGGCCAGGAGAATTGAGATGATTTTGTCACAGGGAGGTGGTCAGGGCGCTGACAAGAGGCCCTGTCATTTTGGTAGATTCAGTGGAGCCTCATCTGGAGGCAGGGATTCTTTCAGCAGGGGTCATCCACCCCGACCATTTCAGTCAGCACTTCAGGTATCTCCTCGTGAACCGCCAGTTCATGTTAGTACACCACCAGCACCTATCAGTGCACAGTCGCTTCAGAGTTACTAGGGTAGTTATCAGGGTCGTCAGGGCCAGTTCCCAAGTCATTAGCCACAGCAGCAGAGATCTTGTTATAGTTGTGGTAGCCCGGGGCACATTGCCAGATATTGCCCCCGAGCTTCAAGTGGGCCCCAGTATTAGGGTTACCGTGCCTTGGTTTCCGCAATAGGTTCACCCTATCCCCCTCATCCAGCTAGAGGTGGTGGTTGAGGTGCCAGAGGTGGTGGTCAGATTCATAGAGGTGGAGCACAGGACGCGAGGGGTAGAGGCCAGGTTGCAGCAGGTAGACCCAGAGATGTTCAGATGGGAGGGGCTCAGCCCCGGTGTTATGCTTTTCCTGCTCGTCCTGATGCTGAGGCTTCTGATGCAGTTATTACAGGTACGGTTTCAGTTTTCATCTGAGAGGCTTCTGTGTTATTTGATCTGGGTTCTACATTCTCCTATGTGTCTTTATATTTTTTGCCCTTATTTGAGTATGCCTCATGATTCTTTGAGTATTGTTGTACATGTGTCTACACCGGTGGATGATTCTATAGTGGTAGATCGAGTCTACCGTGCTTGCGCAATAGTTATTGGTGGTCTGGAGACTCAGGTTGATCTTTTGCTTCTTGATATGGTTGACTTTGATGTTATATTGGGGATGGACTGGTTATCTCCCTATCATGCTATCTTGGACTGTCATGCCAAGACAGTGACCTTAGCCTTGCCAGGAGTACCTCGTTTAGAGTGGAGAGGGACTCCTAGTCATTCTTCTGGTAGAGTTATTTCTTATATGAAGGCTCGGCGCATGGTCGAGAAGGGTTGTTTGGCCTATTTGGCCTATGTTCGTGATTCTAGTGCTGAGGTTCCTTCTATAGAGTCCGTGCCCGTGGTTCGTGAGTTTCCAGAGGTATTCCCTGCTGACCTGCCGGGTATGCCACCTGACAGGGATATTGACTTTTGTATTGAGTTAGCTAAGGGCACTCAGCCCATTTCTATTCCACCGTATCGTATGGCTCCGCCAGAGTTTAAGGAATTAATGTTTCTCCTTGGGGTGCTCCAGTATTGTTCGTGAAGAAGAAAGATGGCTCAATGAGGAT
>ML267742.1:6566-24510 GCA_005239495.1 Nicotiana undulata
CCCATGCTAATATTTTTCCAGATATGTGAACCTTTTTTTTTCCAAAGATCTCCATTTGTTTGAGGGTACATTATTATTGTACTTACTTTGGAGAACTTGTACCCATAGAGAGTCTTTTTCGTTTACCTATCTCTATGATAGGGACACATTAAACGAGTTATTCTTCCATTTTGATTTGTTGAGGCCCAGACCTCCCTCTTTTTTCCCTTTGGTCACAGTGTTCCAATTTATTAAGTGGCATTTTCTTTTTTCAGAAGTGCTTCCCAATAGGAAGTTTCATTGGATAGTGTCAATATTTTTAAGGGTGGATTTTGGGAGGCTAAAGATCTGCATAACGTGATTTGGGATGGTTGCTAGGGTGGCTTTTATTAAGGTAGCTCCGCCCGCTATATTTAGGTGATTTATTTTCCATCTCTTTAGCCTATTGTTGAGTCGGTCAATGATATATTGAAAGTCTTTTTTGGAGGGATTTGGATTCATAATTGGGAACCCCAGATATTTTCCCACTTCATTAGAAGATCCCATGGATAAGCATTGGCTAATGTTATCTTTATTCCTTGGGTTGGTATTGTGAGACAAGATAATTTTGGATTTTTGGAAGTTAATGGTTTGGACCGAATAGGTGCAGAACTTATTGAGTGTGTCTATTATTGAGTGACAACTTTTCTGATTGGCCTCTGCTAGTAAGAGTAAGTCATCAGCAAAGAATGGGTGCAATAACTGGGGCCCTTTGTTAGATATTTTAATGGGGTTCCAGTTACATCAATCTATTTCGTGTTGGATGAGTCTAGAGCATTTCCATGCATACGATGAAGAGGTAAGGAGATAGGGGATCTCCCTGTCTGATTCCCCTAGTAGGTCTAAAGAACTCCGTACTGGACCCATTGATCAAGAGAGAGGTAGATGTGGTAGAGATGCAGGACATGATTAGATTTATAATATCATTGGGGAAGTTTAAGGATGACAGAGAGAATCTAACGAAGTACCATTCTATTTTATCGAAAGCTTTTTCGAGGTCTATTTTGATCATCATTTTCCCTTTTTTCCCCTTAGTTCTTTTAAAGTAATTCATTATTTCATTGACAACAATAGCATTGTCTGACGCCCTTCTCCATTTTAAGAAGCTTGTTTGAGTGGGGTGTATGAGTTTTGGGAGAAGTGGTTTGATTCTATTGACGATTATTTTTGTGATAGTCTTGTAAACGGTGTTACAGAGACTGATGGGTCTGATTTGCTTAATAGTCTCAGCATTTTGACATTTTGGGAATAAGCAAATATAGGTCTTGTTCATTTCTTCAATCATTTTTTTATTTCTAAAGGTGTCCTTGCAAAAGTCAATTAAGGGTTTTTTATTTCGTCTCAAATTTTTTGGTAAAAGAAGGGATGAAATCCGTCAGGACCTGGAGTTTTGTAGGGTTTGAAGGAGAATATAGCTTGTTTAATTTCAAGGGTTGTGGGTTCTATGCTTAGGTTCCACTGGTCAGCACTATTTAAGATAACATTGTAGGATATTGGGGTGTTCGTTAAGTGTGATAATTCGTGGCTGGTGGTGAATAATTTGCCGAAGAAGTTAGTGATTAAAGGGATGATCTCTTTTTGCTCGTAATACCAGTTCCCTCCTTCATCTCTAAGGCTAAGGATTCTATTTTACCTCCTACGTTGCATGGTGGTTATATGGAAAAATCTTGTATTGGCGTCACCCTCGTTTAGCCACTGAATTCTTTATTTGAGTTTCCAGAACTCTTCTTCTAATTTTAAAAGCCCATTTAGGTCTTCTAGTAGGGAGTTTTCAAGGTCCATTAGGAATTGGCTAGTTATATATTTGGGTGAGTTTTGAATACCTTTGAGTCTTGCTAGGATGATATTTTTTTTTGTGTAAGATATTCCCAAAGGTATCTTTATTCCAATTTATAACATCTTTTGTAAAATTGTCAATAGCCATTAGTAAGTTAGTTTGGTTATTCCAGGTGTCCTGAACTAGATGCCTGAAGGTAGGGTGTGATAGCCACATTGATTCTAATCTAATATTCTATTGTTGCGGCTCACATTCTTCCTTAGGTCTAGCTTAATGGGGCAGTGATCCGAGTATAGCCTCGTTAGGTGAGTGACATGAGTTTCAGGGAATATATTTATCCAGTTTGGGTCGGCCATGAACCTGACCAACCTTTCCATTATTATAGCTTTTGTGTTTTTTCCTCTTATTAGTCCAGGTGTACTTTGCTCCCTTAAACCCTAAGTCAAGGAGTCCACAATAGTTAATAGAATTTATGAACTTGGAAACTTTACTATTATTAATAGGTAGCCCCCCAAGTTTTCGTTAGCACCCGTTACCTTATTAAAATCTCCAGTGACTAGCCAAGGACCTTTAAATGAGTTTGCTATTTTTTTTAGGTTTTCCCACATGATGTTTTTTTCTTCTATTAAACAACTAGCATAGACAATTGTTAAGAGCCATTGATGAGGAGAGTCTCTTACCTTTACCATGGCGTGTATTTCCTGGTCAGTGCTAGCGACTTGGTCTACCATCACCTCTGCTTCATTCCACATCATTACCATTCCACCCGAGTTGCCTTGAGCTTCTACTTGGGACATTTTTGTGAAACCAAAGTCATCCATAATGGCTTGGTGGTCTGCCAGTTTGGTTTTGAGTAGTGTTACCAGGAAGGGCTTGTTATAGTCTAACATGGATCGGAAAATTCTTCTGAACTCGTCGTTTCCCGCACCCCTGCGGTTCCAGATGATAACTGCCATTGATCTATTTAGAGGCTGGTGTTACCTGCAGTTTGTTTAGGAAGGATGGTCTTTCCCTTACTTGTTCGTGTTTTTGTTCTAGGATTTTTTGGTTTGTTTGGGCTTCAGCTATGTGCTTGTTTGTGTTTTGGTGGGGGGAGGGAGGGTCCATTTAGTTGTCTTCCTATCCCTCAAGGTGTTCCATCTCAGTGTCAGTCATGGTGTAGGGGGTTCTGGGATCATCTCTTTGTGAGGGAGGGGGGTTCTTTCGTGCTAGCATGGGTTTTTAGGTCTTGGATGTGCTGTTGGGTTGGTCGTCAATGGTGGGAGGTGGGATCTCTCTAAAAAATATTTTAGAGAGAAGCAGGAGGTTTCTCTCTCACTGTCCCATTATGCTTCCACATATAGTTATCGCTAGCGATATTACTACGAAAAAAGGTATGTGGTTTGTGCGTATAAAATGATGCAGGTTAAGCTATAGTCTTTGAATTCTTTAAAGAATAATGTTGCCAACATTACTCTTTAAAAAATTCAAGTTGTTTGGAAGGTTAAATACTTCAATTCAATTTAGATGATGCATCTAATAAGTCTTGTGCTTTAGGCTCCTAAATTTAGGGGACTCGCTTTTTAGAAATCATAATCTCTAGGCATTTATATCATATAAAATTTAATACTTTTAGTACAAAAATAGATTATTTAAATATGTAAATAAAGTAGTCGTTTGTCTTAGTTAAAAATAGGTAGTATGAATAATGTTTTTAACGTGTGAAATGGAATTGATTTGACATGGAAAATAGTACAAGTAGAAGATATTATATACTCAATCAAATAAAAATATTTAGTTCTTTTTCAAATGCTTATATTTCTAATAAAATAATGGTAATAATCGCTGTAACAGTTGCCTCAATAGAAAGAAGTTTTTCAAAATTAAAATTAATAAATTTTAGCTAAGATCAACAATGTCTCAAGAAATATTAAATGGGTTGGCTATATTATCAGCTGAAAAGAAATTACTCGAAAAAATCAATTATAAAAAATTATTAACTATTTTTCATCTAAAAGAAGTTAAGAAAAATAAACTTTAAATAAAAATATATACTATAATTAGTTAGAAAAGAATTTTAGGTCTCACATTTAACTTTAGCTTATCCATGTACATTGAGCTAATTTGATTAGCGCCCAGAAATGTTGAAGTTTTGATTCAAGTCTTGGAGTTGCTATAGTAAGATTACTTGACATTACAATTGCTATTATTGTTGAGTGGCCTTTTTTACTTAAATTAGTCATGACAAAATTAATGAAGAAGCCAATCGAAAAACAAAAACAGAACCGATAAAAGAAAAGGCAAATAAAATAAAATTAATGCGCATCCGCGGAATCGAACCCCGGTCAGTACCGTGGGAGGGTACTATGATACCACTACACCAGATGCGCTTCTTTATTCTTGCTATCCAGTGATCATTTTATCTAAGCAAGCGTTTGGAAATAAATTTGGTAGAAACTTAGCTAGCGTGTGGATATAGATTTGATTGAAACTTGAAAAAAAATGGAATTTGTGTTGAAAAATAATTTTTGAAAGTTGAAGTTGTATTTGGACATGCATTTTATTTGAAGAAAAGTTAAAGTTTTGTGAGTGGAATGGAAGAAAATATTTCACCTAAAAACTGCCTCAAAATCAGTTTTTGGGAAAAGTTGAAGTTTTGTGAGTGGAAGAAAAAAATTCACCTAAAAACTGCCCTAAAACAATTTTTGAGAACTTGGATATATTTGAACTTTCCCTCCAAAACATGATCATATTTCATAAACAAATAATGTTTTGAAAAGAAATTTGAAAAATGAAGCCAAAATGTATGGCCAAACGGGAGTTTAGAAAAAGAGTTTTTAAAGTTTCGTCGAAAAAAAATTAAAAATTGAAATTGTGTTGCGACATGCATTTTACATTAAAAAAAGATTGAAGTTTTGTGCGTGGAAGAGAAGATTTTCACCCAAAAATTAGCCCAAACTAGTTTTTAGAACTTGAAAATTTTTCTTCAATATTTTTTAAAAAACTGGTCAAATTGTATAAGCAAACAATGTTTGCAATTTTTGTGTGTGGAAAAAGTAGAAAAAATCTATATCCAAGGGGAGCATAATGCTTTCCAACGGAAAGATAACTTATGCTTATTGCTATTTTGCTTTGACATTGATTCACACCCGAAAAGAGCTAGCAATATTCTGGAGAAGGAAGAATTCTTTTTTCTAATAATTAACCGATTGCTATGATAAAAGTTCATTAGTCAAGATGTCCACATATGACCTTTATGTGTATAATATAGGCGCTTAAGTGCATTGTCATGATCTCGAAATAAGTTAGGCACAAGAAGAAAATTTGTTTTGTGCTAACCTTTTCTCGCTTGGATGTGTTGGGCTCGACCAGTCCAAAGGTATTCTTAACATGATGTGATATTATTTGATTTGGGCTAAGTCCGTACTGTTTTCTCCAAAAGGCTTCACATCATTAAAAGAGTAAAAATAGCACGGGCTAGCCAGTTTTCCGATTGGCCATTCAAAAATAGTCATCGTCTGCAAAGTCATTGAAAAATAACTACTATTTTGCTGCAACACAGAAAGTTCCAGCATAAAATACTGAGATCGATGCACCTGTGTACGAACTTCCACATATTATGCTGGAACTCAAATACGCGAAAAGTTCCAGCATAATATACTGGAGATTGGAGCACTTGTGTATGAACTTCTTGCATATTATGTGGACCAGTATATTATACTGGAACTCCAGTATATTATGCTGGAAATCCAATAAATTATACAGGAACTACAGTATAATATATTGGAGTTCCAACCCAGTATACTTATGTTGGAACTCCAATATAAGTTCCAGTATCTTATACTGGAATTGCAGTATATTATGATGGAGCATTTTCCGGATTTTAAATACTGTTTTCGTTCAGATTTATCTTTACATGAAATATGGCTAAATTTTGATTACTTTTAAAACTGTAGTTATTTTTGAATGACCACTTGTAAATTTGACTATTTTTTCATTTCTCTCATTAAAAGATCCCTACACATATATAGACTCCCAACTTTCAACGTGAGACTTTGTTCGCACGCCTAAGATTATAGAATCAGTTTTAGGTGAAAGAAAGGTGGAGTTACAGCTAATATTTCTTTTTAAGTCATAGCAACTACAAGCTAGGCTTCACAATCGAAAAATCAAGAATGGAGGCAGGTCGATGTCTCTTTCCGATGGGGATTTACACGCTTTGTTAGTAAAAGTGACAATTCATCATAATAGAGTAAAATGGCTTATCAGATTTCAACAAGATTTGGTTGGGTTTTAGAGAAATTAATTACATGAAACATGACACGTGTTTATCTTCTTCAAATGAATCAATGTGTGTGTGTCACAAGTTTGGTAATCAGTTACAATCACCAGTTTAATTAAGGCCTTCATGCTTCAGCATACCTTCATAGTTTCAATTTCTTTATTTAAGTTAATCCCACGCAAAAAAAAAAAAAAAAAAAAAAAAAAAAGACCAGGCCCATCTATTTTGCCTTCTCAAATAGGGTTTCAAAACCAAAGGACATGGCTTTTCACGTAAAACTGCCCATTTTCGAACCATCCGCAAGTAATCTTCATCAACCTACTACGCCCGCAAAACCCTTTTAAATTTTTAACAATTGATACATATTATAGCTTAGAAGTCAGAACTTCGTTAGGTACTAGTTCAGCTTTTTCTTTCATTTAGTTTCCCACCCAGTATCTGTTATCCTGATTCATATTGGGAGGTCTCACTTTTAGAGATTAAACACTTCCTACAAAAGGTGAATCTTTATCCGGGAGTTACACCCGTAATATCTAATTAAGGATAAACGAATACATACTACTCCACCATAATAATTGATAGTTTAACTTAGTTCGTTACCTCGTTGCATGATATTCATCTACTTCAAGAGGTTTTTGTTGGGTCAAAATCTGACTGAGGATATTCAGCACGAAGAGGTATTATCAGAAGTTATTTGGCCGAGGTCGACCAATGACTAATGGATTTCACTTCCGAGCAGTTGATCACTGCCGAGGTCGAAAGTCAAAGAACAACAGTAAAGGGCAACCCGATGCACTAAGCTCCCGCTTTGCGCGGGGTCCAAGAAAGGACCAGACCACAATGGTCTATTGTACGCAACCTTACCCTGTATTTTTACAAGTCAAAGAACAACAGTAACTGCTAGTTTTGTAATAGGATCTTTAGGAGAATATTCCATTGCATATTCTCCATACTTGTACTTTAAGGTTCATTAGAGGCATGTTCCATATAAATAGAAAGAGAGATAAGGTGAAAGGTAGGTATTATTCATTTTGATAAGAACTCTCTTGAAAAGTAGACTCTCTGAAAAAATGCAAACATTACCTTTTTAAAAGAGATTCGTTTGGTTGATTATTTTTTACTTTTCCCATCAGATCCGAGAAAGACTCCAATATTCTCATAGCTATTTGTCATTCATCACTGTCAGAAAAGGGAATCATCCACCTCATTCAATATTGGATGAATCATTCTCCTTAATTACATTTAGTTCCACTTATTATTATTTAATGCTTGTAATTCCAATCCCATTATTGCTCTTGAAATATTAAATACACGCTACATTAAATATGTTCCGACATTGTCCTACATCTTCCACGTTGGCTTATTCTAGATCTGGAGTTATTATCTTTAACTAGGATTAACCTCTTATATATTAAATTAGTTAGTTTAACCAAAGGTTCGTATTTTTTAGTCAAACAATTTGGCGCCGTCTGTGGGGATGGAGCTGCTGAGTAGTTATTCACTTGTAATTTTGTGCACATTTTGTGGGCGTCTGTTTAGCCCTTGTAAAGGATATTTTGAAGTATGTAATATTATTTTTGCGTGTTCGTCTCTAAATCTTCTTTGCTTGGTCTTGTGTGCTTCAATCTTTTGGTCGCCCTAAACACAATAATTTTGGTATTGGCCATGGCCGAGGCTGGTGAGTGTTAATTCGAACAAGGTCGAACATAAGTTAATTCGAGCCAGGTCGAATGTTTAGTTAATTCGAACGAAGTCGAATGATTTAATTCGCACGAGGTCGAATGTGTTAATTCGAGCGAGGACGAATGAGTTAATTCGAACAAAATCGAATGAGTTAATTCGAACGAAATCAAATGAGTTAATTCGAACGAGGTCGAATATGTGGTTAATTCGAACGAGGTTGAATGAGTTAATTCGAACGGCGTCGAATGTGTTAATTCGAGCGAGGTCGAATGAGTTAATTCGAACGAGGTTGAATGTGTGTTTAATTCGAACGAGGCTGAATGTGTGGTTAATCCGAAAAAGGTCGAATGACTTAATTCGAACGAGGTCGAATGTGTGTTAATTCGAACGAAGACGAATGAGTTAATTCGAACGAGGTCTAATGAGTTAATTCGAACGAGATCGAATGTGTTAATTCGAACGAAGTCGAATGAGTTAACTCGAACGAGGTCGAATGTAAATTTTGCTTAATTGATGCAGCGTTGTTTTGGCGAAAACATGGGCGAACATCATGTAATTGTGTTTTGCTTATATATACTGAAGAAATTTACATGTTTTCTAGGCTGGCATTCTAGTCTCAGTTTATCTAGTCCCTTCATTGGTTGACCTGGAAGAGTATTGAGAGGTTGGGCAATGAACTAATCAACCTGTGTCTTCATTTGTTCGTACTTTAGCCTGAAATGTCCTCCTTGTCGCCTCATTAAAAACCTTTTCGGGAAACCCCAATTGGGAAAAAACTAAAGGTGAGGGAAAAAGAGTACGGCTCGGAGAACATTTTTCCTTAGAAGTTAAAGTACTTGAGGTGGGAGACATTCTAGTTGTTCAGTAATAGTTTCTTGATGATAGGCTATAATTGCGTATTTTAGTCGTTTATTACACTCTAATTTATTGCACTTTAATTGAGTTTGATCTTTAATCGCTAGTGTTTTGCACTAACTGTGTATTTTATACCTTATAGGAGTGATTGAGCTATATAGATGTTACGGAATGAATATAAGTGATTTGGAGCTTTTAAGTCTGAGTAAAAGCCCAAGGAATTAAGGGAAAAGTCGTGACTACCAAGATGGGATGGCACTGGAAGTAGGGTCTAAGCTTTCGTGAAGCTACGGCCAAGGCCAGGGAAAATATCTTGAGGTGGGGGTACCTCGTCTAGGCGTCGACTATGGTTTTGATAATGTAATAGACGGGAGATTATGTACCGTTATTTTCTGGGACCAGGACTGCACTCACTGCCACTTCGGATACGGCCAGGTTGACGATGAGGCGTTCTTTTGGTTTTGCTTTGGAGAGCAGCGGTGGTGATGAGAGGTAGGCCTTTAACTCCTTCAAGGCGTTGACACACTCGGAGGTCCATTGGAGGTCGTTATCTTTCTTGAGTACGCCAAAGAACTTGTGGCATCTGTCGGATGACCGTGAAATTAATCTCAACAGGGTGGCTATATGGTCGGTCAGTCTCTGAACCTTCTTTTTGTTGGTTAAGTTCTCCGGTATCCTATCTATAGCTTTAATTTGGTTGGGGTTGACCTCGATGCCTCGTTGTGATACTAGGAAACCCAGGAATTTTCCTGAGGTCACGCCGAATGCGCACTTTTCAGGATTCAGTTTCATTCTGTATCGCCTGATTATATCGAAGGCTTCTTTTAGGTGATCGATGTGATCATATTTCCTTTTGTACTTGACCAACATATCGTCTACCTAGACCTCCATGGTTTTTTTGAGTTGGTCTTTGAACATCTATGTAACCAGCCTTTGTACGACGCCCCCGCATTTTTCAGTCCGAAAGGCATCACCCTGTAGCAATACGTTCCTTGGTAGGTGATGAAGGTGGTCTTCTCCTATTCTTCCTCCTCCATGAGGATCTGGTTATAGCCCGAATATGCGTCTAGAAAACTTAACAATTCGTGCCTGGCTGTTGCGTCAATGAGCTGGTCGATATGGGTAGCGGGAGTGAGTCTTTTGGGCATGCTTTGTTCAGATTCGTGAATTCTACGCACATCCTCCAATTTGTATTCTTCTTTTTCACCATGAACACGTTGGCGGCCCATTTAGGGTATTTTGATTCCCTGATTGAGCTGTTTTCCAGCAGTTTTTCAATCTCTTCGCGTACTGCATCATTTATTGTAGAATTGAACTTCCGCCTAACTTGCCTCCCTAGGGAGTAAAATAAATTGACATTCAACTTGTGTGTGGCTATCTCCTTTGGGATACCTGGCATGTCTGCAAGGGAAAAGGGAAACAAGTCTGCTTTATTAGTTAAGAAATGATGGAATTTACCTGGTTCCTGAATCTTGTG
Source organism: Nicotiana undulata (assembly GCA_005239495.1). NCBI lineage: Eukaryota > Viridiplantae > Streptophyta > Magnoliopsida > Solanales > Solanaceae > Nicotiana > Nicotiana undulata. The sequence continues at coordinate 16,638 of ML267742.1, forward strand.
GCCGATGTAGGCTTTCTTGCTGTGGTCGTTATCATCAAGTTGGACGGGGTCGAGGTCTTCTACGGTTTATCCCATGGATTCTATTATTTTGGGGTATTTGATGACGTCCTTCCTTTGGTCACCACTGGACCTCGACCCTGTTAATTACTATGCCTCTTTGTCTTTGCCCTTCATTTGTTGGTATACGTACAATCCTGGGCGATGCGATATCATTCTCGAGAAGTGCGTTATTCTCCTCAGATGTTGTATACTCCCCATGGGATGGGAAATTTGATAACTTGGTACAAACTGGAGGGGATGGCTTTCATGGCGTGTATCCAAGGCCGACCTATTATGGAGTTGTGCACAGGGTACTGAACCATGATGTGGAATGTGGTTTCCAAAGTGACGCCGCTGGCCAGGACGGGGAGCGTGATTTCTCCAGATGTTCGTTCAACTGCATTGTTAAAACCGGTTAGTATGATACAGCGTGTCACTATCTTATCCTCGAGTTTCATCTATGAAATTACTCGAGGGTGGATAATTCACGCGCCGCTCCTATTGTCCACCATAATTCGTCTCACATCTGTATCTAATATGCGTAAAGTGATAAAAAGAGCATCATAGTGAGGAAAAACCAAACTGCGGGTATCTGACTTATCGAAGATGATACTTTCTTCGAGTTCGTCATACCGTTCATGAGTGATCGACCGTTTGAGTATGTGGGTGGTGGTGAATTTTACGCTGCTGATCGATGCAACATCGCCCCCTCCGATGATCGTTTGAATGGTTCAAGTTGGAGAGGGTGGTTTTCGTCCCAAGTAGCCGAGGGATATTTTATGAGTCGACTCAGCAAATTTTTGGTCGCCCTCGAACCACTCCAGTTCAATCTATTTTGAGAAGCTGCTACAACCATTCCTTCCGATACATTCGGTAAGGTCATCCTTACACTGTTGAATCGAGCGAGGAAGTTCCTCAGTCCTTTTCCAGGTGATTGTTTGATGGAAAATATATCATTCACTCTTGCCTCTGCCTTCTTGGCTCCAGCATGGGCCGTTACGAACTTGTCGGCCATCTCTTCGAACGTTTCAATGGAGCTCGCAGGCAGCTGTGAATACCAAGTTAATGCGCCCCCGGTGAGAGTTTCGCCAAACTTTTTCAATAAGCGAGGTCGTTGCCTTTTATTGCGGTGACATAGTGAGTCACGTGATCCTTAGGGTCCGTCGTATATTTTTAGGTACGGTGACATTTTGAAGGTTTTACGTATGAAATATGGTGCGCTTCATCACTATACGACTACTCGACAAACCGGCCGACATATCTTTTTTATAAGAGTTTTGGGGCGCCCAATGTTTTTTCTACCCTTTCTTGATGCTCTTTTATTTGGTCTCAGAGCATTTTTTTTCATTTTCCATCTCTTCCATCTTTCTTAAAATGGATGTGAGGGTGTCGTCACCTGCATTATTAACATTGTGAGTGATACCTGCTACGGGAGGAGGAGGGTCGTGCTGCTCGACTGTTATTGGTGCAATGCAGGTCCTTCCACTCTCTCTGATCGCCTTTTGGACGGGTTTGTCAAGGATGCTGGTCAAGTGTTTGTTAGCCAAGCTTCTAGCAGCCTCTTCACCGCTGTGGGACGTTGTGATACTACCATGAGGAAGGGGTGAGACACTTCGTTTGGAGAGGCGTTTGGAGTTACATCCTCACTCTTTGTTTCGGAGACCTCGTTGATGGTGTTTAAGAGGTTGGTGGTGAGATTGGCTACCACCTTCATCCTTTCTTCTATGTTACCTGCCATGTTAGATCTGTATGCACAAGAAAATAAATGGTTTTTCATTATTTGTTTCCAATTATAGATCTGGAAGTAACTATAACTTTAGCGAATAGAGATATCGCGGCCCCCTAGTTCTGCGTACTTTGTCAACATAAGGATAAGTGATATTTTAGACTTCAATACTGCACAATAATATAAGTTAATTGTATAGTACCCAATTTTCGAGTGCTGTCTAATAAGAAGAACCTGGTTCTTCTTTGTGTACTACTTTCTACTGTTGCGGAATAATTAAAGCAGTAAAGTAAAGACACAGAGATTTTTATGTGGAAAACACCTGGCTCAAAAGGTGAAAAAAACCACGACCTACTCCTCAATAGGATTTGCTCAAACTCTTCACTAAAACTCTGAACCAAAACGGACTTACAAAATAAATTCTTTTGTAATCCTAGGACTAACTCTAATCCTCTTTGTATCAACTAGCCTCTAGCTAATTTCTACAGATTTCAAGCGAACTCTAACTTGAACAATGTGTACCTATTACAATTGCTTCTATGAAAGCTGAAAAGATACAATGTTAAAACTCCTACTACAATCAACTAGACTCAATACACAAACGATGGAACTGTTTCTTCTAGTTGAACTGTAGCCTTTGTATCGCACAACAATTTTGTTTGCAAAATATATCTGGGACTTTTACTTGAAATCTTGATTCACTTTAGTACTTGTGCGTCAATAATTTCAGCAGTAATACATTGAGTATTTATATAGTTCGTTTGTTGAGTCCATGATTCAATTCTAATCCAACTCTTCCTGGGTAAACGAGTTTGATTGAAACTCAACTTCCTTCCTCTATTTCTGTCCTAGTTGAAATCAACTTCTGTCATCTTTATCAGTTTGCAACCTTTTCGTGTTAGAAGACATTCTCCTAGTTATTTGATACTCATCAACCACTGATGTCTCCTATGCAAGTATGATTCTTGTGCCAACTGTTCCGTTCATATGTGTATGCTATGATGGACCTGGTTCATCTTGTCATCTTTTGTCAATCTTCAAAATCCATTCAGTGACATGGGCCAACAAATTCCCCATTTTTGATGATGACAAACTCTGTGCTTTTATCTTGTATACACTTTAAACACTTTGTATATTTTTAAGCATTAATCATCAAGAACCAGGGTCATTAGGTTATAAATATCACTTTTTTAAAAAAATTGAAAACACAATCAAACTTCCCCTTTTTGGCATCATCGAAAAGTTGCAAAATGATACTTACCAGTTTGTAATTCTTACTCATGGCCAATTTAGGCAACTGCAGGTGCAAACATGATTAATCAACACAAGAAACCAATAATGTAAGCTAAATTAGAAATTGAGACATTTTCAAAACAACAAGCTTTCATTGATTAACAGTGATGATCAACACCAAAACAAATTAAAATCAAGAACAGCTAAAACATGAGCAAAACAAAAATAAAAACTGAAACTAAAAACACAGGTAGACATCCCAAACTGGATCATAGATGGTATTGGAGGGGATAGCACTGGACATTCCTAAGGCTGGGGTGGTGCAGATGAGGTTGGATTCTTGGTTTGTAGAAGGGACATCATTTGGTGTAAGACACCTTCGTTTTTCTCCTTCCCCTTAGCCAACTCAGCTTTGAGAGCATCACACTCAGATTCCACCTCAATCAAGCGAGACTTCAATCGAAAGATCTCCATATCATTTAACTCTCTTTCTTGCACCAGGATGCGGACCTTGCTGTTGACTGGTTGCTTTCGAGATGAACTAGGTTCATCTTCCGGGGCATTAACAATATAATCACAAGACAGCAGAGTGTCCTTTCCAAAGTAATCCTTAGCAGTAGCCATCTCAGCCTTCTTTGTAGCAACTCCAAAATGAGCAAGAACTGCAGTCAGAATAAAGCCATAGGGGATTGCATTGGCTTTGGTTCCATTCACCACTCTATCCAAGAGCTAGAATGATAAAAGCTGGCCAATTGATCTGCTTGCCTCTGTACAGACACTCCATGAGGGTTAAGTCCATGTAGTTCGCAATGTGTCGTCGTTCTTGTCTGGGCAGCAGGAATTTGATCACAAATTCAAAGAACAGCTTGTGCTCAGGCTTCATCTCCCTTTTGAACACAGCCCTGCGTTCTGTCTCCTTCTCATTGTTGCAGAAGAATCGGGTAATACTGATAGCTGAGGACATTCCATCTAAGCAAGGCCATCTCTGCCTTGTATAGTCGTCATAACCCTCAGATGGAATGTCTAGAATGACTCCCAATTCTTGAGCATCAAAGGAGACTTCAACTCCCTTGACCAATGAGGTAACCCTGCCTCCAATCACTGTTGCATTCCCCATGAACTCCACAATCTCATTCCTGACCATCCTGTCTTCCATGCGAAGGACCATGTCCTTCCAGCCCTGCACTGCCAGAAAATCCAGTAAATACCTCATACCAGACTCCTCCAAATCCTTCAACAACTTCCCCTTCAAGATATGTCTCTTGCCAAATATGGCAACTCTGTAAGTATACACTTCTCCAACCTCCTTCTCTTCATCTCGACTCCATTCCGGATCATCATCCCTCTTCACAATCTTAACTTTCTTCACTTTCTTTTGCTTGGACCTTGTCCTTGTAAAGGTACTCGCAGTGGGAGTAGACACAGTAGCTGACTTCTTTGGGGAAGTCATGGCCTTTTTGGGCTTGGGTGTCATGAAAACTACTGGAGCATCCTCCTCTTCTTGTTGGACCAGGTCTAACACCACTTCATCATCAACAATAGCCTCAACAGGCTCCCCTACCTTTGCTTTTCCCTTATCTGCCCTTTTTCTTTTGCTCTCTTGCAGAGCTTTTTCCAACTTCTCCTCCTCTTCTCGTACAATATTTCTTGTAGCTCGTACCCTTGTAACAGGGACACTAACAGACTCAACAGTCTTCCTTTTCTTTGAAGGAACTGAGGCTTTAGACTTTCTGGACTTTGGAGTCCTTCTCTTCTTGGGGTTGTATGAGTCCCCCAGCTTCTTCAGTCTTTCAGCCAAAGTTTCTTCCCCAGAAGAAACGCGTTCATCTATCTCCTTCATTAGCTTCTCCAACCCAGCAGCAGCTTCCTCAACTTCATTAGTTCCCCCTATCACCATGACATCATCTTCAAGATTTTCAAGAATGGGGCCACAAATTGCAAGCGTGGTACCATCCTCCCCGGGTCCCCTCACACCTGCATCTCCCTCGTTCTCAAGAATTTTCTCTTTCCTAATTTATCTCTGCCTACTTGGCACTTCCACATCCACCACAGACCCCACAAGCAAAAATTGATTTTCAGAAAAAAACAGAGGTAACTTCAGTATTACCTTTTTCAGCACTGGTTGAACCAGTTGCTTCATCTTCATTTGCTGACTTAAATGATTCTTCAGATGATTCTGGTTTAGAGCCTTCTTCAGCATGCAATAATTCTTCCAAGAATTTGGCTCTTGAACTAGAAGCCACAGTTTTGCGTGCAAGACTTTTACACGACGAGGCTTGGGGGCTGGGGTAGGGTTTGGTGTGGGTTCTGGGGCATCGTGATGTTCAGGGGTTACAGAATTCTCAGAAGATTCAGAACTAAAGACCGGTGGAGAATCAGATTCATAGACTCCTTCATCATAATCCTGATTTTGAGAATCAGAGGAAGCAGACGACATAGTTTTAATTTTTTGAGAAAAAGGGGGCAAGAGGCAGTAGAGATTTTAGTGTTGGCTAAATTGAACGAGGTTCGACTCTTGCTTTATGGCATAAAGGATAATGATGGCCTTTTTATAACATGTGGCTGGGGTAATTGTACCGGGAGAGTATTAACTCAAGTGGAATTCTAATCGCTACAGAATTGTCATTGATTAGACATTGATTGGACAGTTACTTTCCCCCTAAAACTAGGCTAATTAAGTGAGATAGGACTTCTTGAAACTAGTTCAATTTGGGTAAGTGCAGAGTATTTGATTTTTAACCATAAGTAGATAGAATCCTGCTCATGTATGACTGTACTTGAATTAATACATGTATGAAGATGAGAACGTACCTTGTCAGTCATGTAAACCAGCATGGATGAACCAGGTTCATCCTGATAAATTCTTTATTTTGCCTCAATTCACAAAAATAGAGAAACATCATTAGCAACTAGGGAATCATATTAATACATGGCAAAAGAGTATGGCAATAAAGACATAATGCTGAGCAATGATTAATCTGATTAAGTACCTAATTAAATTTTCTAGCCAAGAAAAAATCCCTTTTTTTTCAAACTTTTTATTTTTGTTTTTCAATTAGGTGATCTTAATCATCCCTAATTCAAGCATGTTTCTCTCATAATGCTCTCTACTCAATGCTTTGGTAAATATATCAGCGATTTGATGATCAGTAGCACAAAATTTGATTGAGATCATTCCTTTCTCATAGTTATCCCTTAGGAAGTGGTGCCTAACATCTATGTGTTTAGTTCTTTTGTGATGAACCGGGTTCTTCGTCATACTAATTGCACTAGTGTTATCACAGAAAATAGGAATGCATCCCACATCAATACCAAAATCCAGGAGTTGTTGCTTGATCCAGAGCAACTGAGCACAGCAAGAGGCTGCAGCCACATATTCAGCCTCAGCAGTAGACAAGGCTACTGAATTTTGTTTCTTGGTTGCCCAAGAGACAAGGTAGGAGCCCAAAAAGTGAGCCATACCTGAAGTACTTTTCCTGTCAACTAGAAAACCTGCATAATCAGCATCAGCATATCCTACAAGGTCAAAATTACTACCTTTAGGATACCAAAGGCACAAATCAGTGGTCCCCTTCAAATATCTCAAAATTCTTTTTACTGCAGTGAGATGGGACTCCTTTGGATTGGCTTGAAACTTAGCACATAGTCCCACACTGAACACAATATCAGTTCTACTTGCAGTAAGATATAGAAGAGACCCAATCATTCCTCCGTATGTCTTCTGATCAACAGATGAACCAGGTTCATCCACATCCAATTTTTTAGCTGTGGCTATTGGGGTATCTATCTCCTTTGAGTCCTCCATTTTGAACTTCTTGAGGAGTTCTTTCACATACTTCTGTTGATAAATCATTGTACCATGAGGATTTTGTTTGATCTGCAAGCATAAGAAGAAGGTTAATTCTCCTATCATACTCATTTCAAACTCACTCCCCATTAATGTAGCAAATCCCTTGCTAAGCTTTGCAGTAGTTGCCCCAAATATATAATCATCAACATATATTTGCACAATCAGAAGATCCTTTCCCTTTTCCTTTAGGAACAAAGTACTGTCTATTTTGCCTCGTTTGTACCCATGTTCCAGCAGAAATTTTGACAATCTTTCGTACCAAGCTTTAGGTGCTTGCTTGAGACCATAGAGAGACTTGTCAAGTTTATACACATGATCAGTTGACTCTTTGTTTTCAAAACCAGGAGGCTGTTTTACAAATACATCTTCCTTCAAATAGACATTGAGAAAGGCACTCTTAACATCCATCTGATGGAGAGTGAATTCCATGTGTGCAGAAAATGCTATAAGAAGTCTGATTGCCTCCAATCTTTCCACAAGAGCAAAGGTCTCATCATAGTCAATTCCCTCTTCTTGACTATATCCTTGAACAACCAGTCTTGCCTTGTTTCTTGTAACGGTTCCATCCTCGTCGAGCTTGTTTCTGAAAACCCACTTGGTGCCAATTACTGCTCTGTCAAGTGGCCTGGGTACCAAGTGCCATACCTGACTTCTTTCAAATTGATTTAGCTCTTCTTGCATGGCATTTACCCAGTCAGCATTCTGTAGGGCTTCAGCAATGTTCTTTGGTTCTAACAAGGACAGAAACGCATCAAACGCACAGATTTTTTAATGAGGATCTAGTTTTGATTCCAGATTTCAAGTCTGTTATGATGTTCTCAAGAAGGTGAGAAATCTGATATCTGTGTGGTTTGAGCACTTGTTGTTCACTTTTGGACTGTTCAATGTTGTCTTGTAGTTGTGGAACAGGATCAGGGCCAGGGTTTTCATGGAGTACTCCCCCTGTCGAGTTGCGTGAGAAAGTTGAACCTGGTCCATCACCTGTTCCATATGCCATAGGTGCTTCAATGTAGTCATTTCTCCTC
>ML267745.1:0-13035 GCA_005239495.1 Nicotiana undulata
AATTAAAATTAAAAGTGGCTAAATGTTAAATACCCATTAAAATAGATAAATAATTTATAAAAAATAGCTAATGATTATAAAAAATGAAATTGATGCTAAATAAATTAATTTAAGATGATTAATCAGTATTTAAAAAAAAAGACTAATTATTTGGTGAAAATAACACAAAATATATAGTTAGGTTGTAATTGCAAAGTTATTGCAATTATAGCCAAATTATTCCAATTTGGCTAATTTGTAAAATAATTAAATCTTAATAAGACCAAAAATGATATATTAAACCAAGAAATACTTTGAAATCGTTTGTAATGCAAATTATGGAACAATACCACTTGTTATAAAAACCTGATTTTGGAGGTATATATGAAATTTTAAAATAATTTGAGAAAAAATTGGGTATCAACAATGACCTCTCCATTGCACTTTCACATATAAATAACTATTCGATCTCACCTTACGAACATGCCGATCTAGAATAGTCACCGACTCTTCATCATAGGCTAAATTTTCATCAAGCTACACATTGCTAAAGTCCAAAACATGTGATCTATCCTTATGGTACTTTTGAAGCATGGAAACAGGAAATACCGGATGTACCCCTGGTAGGTTAGGAGGCAATGCAAGGCTATAAGCAACCTCTCTAGCTCTCTCTAAGATCTCAAACGGGCCAATAAACCTCAGGCTCAACTTTCCTTTCTTCCTGAATTGTATCACGTTCTTCATAGGAAACACTAAGAGAAGAGCCTTCTCACCTACCATATAAGCCACATCTCAAACCTTCTGTTCCGCATAATTCTTCTGCTTGGACTGAGCTGTACGAAGTCGCTCCCGAATCACCTCAACCATTCCCATAGCATCACGGGCCAAATCAATGCTCGACAATCTAGCCTCTCCAGGCTCAAACCAAGTAATCGATGAACGACATTGCCTCCCATATAAGGCCTCGTACGGAGCCATCTGGATGATCGACTGATAGCTTTTGTTGTAGGGAAACTCCGCCTAGAGGTAAAAACCGATCCCATGAACCTCCAAAATCAATAGCGCATGCACAAACATATCCTCAAAGATTTGAGTAGTGCGCTCGGACTGCCCGTCAGTCTGAGGACGAAATGGGTACTCAATTCGACCCGCGTGACCAACTATTGCTGCACAACCCTCCAAAAATGCAATGTGAACTGTGTGCCTTAGTCAAAATGATAGAAATAGGCACACCATGCAACCGAATAATCTCTCAGATATAAATCTGAGCCAATCGCTCTGAAGAATAGGAAGTCATCACCGGAATGAAGTTTGCAGACTTAGTCAACAGGTCCACAATAACACATACTGTGTCATATTTCCTCAAGGTCCGTGCTAATTCTACCACAAAATCCATAGTTATGCGCTCCCACTTCCATATTGGTATCTTCAATCTTTGGATCAATCCACCCGGTTTTTTATGCTCATATTTCACCTGTTGACAATTCAAAACCAAGAGACATAAGGGACAATATCTTTCTTCATCCTTCGCCACCAATAATGCTGGTTCAAGTCACGGTACATCTTCGTGACACCTGGTGAATGGAGTAGCGCAAACAATGTGCCTTTTTAAGGATCAACTCTCTCAACCCATCAACATATAGAACACATATCAGGCCTTGAAGTCGCAAAACACCATCATCTCCCATCACAAACTCCTTGGCACCACCCTAGTACGCCATGTCTTTTAACACCAACATGTGAGTATAATCAAACTGGCAAGCCTTGATACGCTCCAACAATGATGACTTGACATAACACAAGAAAGAACCCGGCTAGGCTCCAAGATATCGAATCTCACAAATCGGTTAGCCAAAGCCTGAACATCTATAGCTAGTGGCCTATCTGCTACTTGTAAATATGCCCAACTGCCTATGTTTTAGTCTTCCTACTCAATGCATTGACCACTACATTGGATTTCCTTGAATGATATAATATGTTGATATCATATTCTTCAGCAACACTAACCATATCCGCTGCCAAAAATTAAGGTCTTTCTGCTTGAATAGGTGCATGAGTATCCGATGGTCAGTATAGATCTTACATGGATTGACGTATATATAGTGCCTAAAAATCTTCAATGCATGAATGGTGGTTGTCAACTCTTAAATCTTGCATAAGGTAATTCTTCTCATGAATCTTCAACTATCAAGACACGTAATCAATCACCTTACCGTCTTGCATCAACCGTGCCAAACCCAATACGTGATGCATCACAAGATACGGTAAAAAAATACACAATGCAGGATCCCGAACCTGTAGGCAACACTATCATTGAGTGTAGTCAATGTAGCCTTGAGCTTCTGAAAGCTCAACTTACATCTATCGGACCATCTGAAAAGAGCATTCTTCTGGGTCAACTTGGTCAATAAGGCTAAGATAGATGAAATCCCTCCACGAACCGGCAATAATAACCTGCTAAACCCAAGAAGCTCCGAATCTCTGTCGCTGAAGTAGGTCTAGGCCAATTCTGAACTGAATCAATCTTCTTAGGATCCACCTTATTGCCCTCGAAAGATATAACATGGGCCAAAAGGCAACCGAGTCTAACTAGAACTAATACTTTGAAAACTTGTCATATAACTGGCGATCTTTCAAAGTCTGAAGTACGATCTGCAGATGCTGCTCAAGTTTCTCTCGACTGCGGGAGTAAACCAAGATATCGTCTATAAAGACTGTTGGGGCATTGGTAAAGCCAAATGATATCACTAAGACACCATAGCGACCATATCGAGTCCGAGAAGCTGTCTTAGGGACATGCGATGCCCTAATCTTCAATTAAACATAGCCAGACCTCTAATCAACATCCGAAAACATCTTGGCACCCTAAAGCTGGTCAAATAAGTCATCAATCTTCGACAACGGGTACTTGTTCTTGATAGTGACCTTGTTTAACTGCCGATAATCTATACATATCCTTATCAATCCATCTTTCTTCTTCACAAACAACACCGGTGCATCCTAAGGCAAGACTCTAGGTCTAATGAATCACTTATAAAACAAATCCTGCAACTGCTCCTTCAAGTCTTTCAACTCAACTAGGGCCACACAGTATGGTGTATTAAAAATGGTCTGAGTACCCGGAACCAAGTCAATGCATAAATAAATATCTCTATCGGGTGGCATCCATTGCAAATCTGTAGGAAACACCTCTGAGAACTCGTGCACAATTGGTACCGAATCCATGGAAGGAACCTCCACACAAGAATCACGGATATAGGTAAAATATATTAGACACCCCTTCTCGACCATACATTGAGACTTCACATATGAAATGACCCTGCTAGTGGAATGACCAAGAGTCCCTTTCCACTCCAATCGAGGCAACCCCGACATGACTAACGTCATAGTCTAGGCGTGACAATCCAATATAGCATGATATGGAAACAACCAATCCATGCCCAAAACAACGCCGAAGTCCACCATACTAGGTAGAAGAAGGTCTATCCTAGTCTCATAACCCTCGATCGAGATGACACACGAGCGATACTGATATACCACAATCAAATCCCCAACATGCGTAGATACATAAACAAGAGCACTCAAAGAATCACAAGACGTTCCAAATATTAAGAAAAGTAGGATGACATATATGAATAAGTGGAACCCAAATCAAATAAAACTGATGCATCCCTATGAAATATTTGAACAATACCTATGATAACCGCGCTGGACGACTATGCCCCGAGTCTAGCTAGGAATGCATAGCATTGGGGCTAAGCCCCACCAATCTGACCATTGCCTCTCAAACTGCCTCTAACTTGCTGGCATCCACCTCTAACAACCTGACCACTACTTCGGACCGCCAGACCCCTACCTCTAGCTGGTTGAGCGCGTGGTGGAGCAACAAGGCCTGAATCATGGAATGAGTACCCTGATATGGTCTGCTGCTCCTCAATCTAGCATAATACCTCATGATATGACTTGCATTGACGCACTCAAAATAACCCCTCGGTTGGTGAAATTGCTAAGTCTAAGGAAATCCCCTATGACCCAAATGACCACCGTAGTAACTCTGTACTCGTGGTGTGCTAATAAAAGCTGAAATTGTGCTAAATATTGGCTACTCAGGATGAGACCCATAATAACCTCGACTACCTGAAGCACTATGTGCTACATGAGGTTCTAACTCAATCGGCTTAGGAGGATGACCTCCACCAAATGAACCCCTGCATCCAGATGAGGCACCAGTGAAACCACCATAATAACGAGACCTCTTCTTAGATCTGACTCTTTACCATGACTTTGAATCCTCTTGATCCATCTAGCAATCTCTACCACCCGAGTAAAAGAAATATCATCCTTAGTCTCTATGGTCATCTGTAACCTGATACCATAAGTAAGGCCATCTATAAATCTCCTCACCCTCTCCATCTTAGTAGGGATAAAGATAATTATATGGTGAGAAAGGTCCAAGACTCTGGTCTCGTACTGGGTAACAGTCATGCTACCCTGCTGAAGGTGCTCAAACTGGCTGCGGTAGTCCTCTCTCAGAGTAAAATGGATGAACTTCTCTCAAAATAGCTGTGAGAACTGATCCCAAGTGAGTGGAGGTGAACCTGCTGGCCTCCTCGAACATAGTCCTACCACCACCTGTTGGCGTAACCGTGCATCTGAAACACTGCGAAGTCGACTCCATTGGATTCCATTATGCTCATGTTGTGCAATACCTCATGGCAATAGTATAAGAAATCTTGTGGGTTCTCAGAAAGTGTACCACAATAATGAATAGGAATGAGCTTGGTGAACTTATCCAACCTCTTCAACCCTTCGGACAACATAATGGGTCCCTCCTTGGGCTGTGTAGCAATGATAGGCTGAATTGCTCCAACTGTTGGAATTGCCGGAGTTTGATATCTGTGAGCCATCAGGTCTTCTGTGTGAGTGGTGGGGGTCTGGGCTTCGCCCCCAGCCTAAGAAATGTTTGTTTGCTACAAACAATGCACCGGCTTGGGCCACGCTCTCCATAAGGTCCACCAAGCAGACTAGATCATCTTAAAGTATTGGGGTGGCAATGAACCCCACTGGGATCTGAGTTGATCCAACTAGCACATTTTGATCAAGGACCTCATCCTCCTGCTCAATCCAAAGCTCTACAATAGGTGTTTCTGCACGTGATCTAGGCTTAGGTCTGCCTTTGCCTCTGGCTCTGCCTCGGCCCCGGCCTTAACCCCTAATATTGGCTACAATATGGGGCTATGATTTCTGATCGGATGTGGATGATGTACGTGTCCTCAGCATATGCGAGAGAATAATGATAGAATGATTCAAACATAAAATTAGAATAAAATCGCACAAAAGAGAAAGAAAGAAGTGAATTTTTTCCTAAATCCCTATAGCCTCTAGAAGATAAATACAGATGTTTATGTACCGAACCTCCAGACTCTACTAAGATTTCTCATGACTCGTGAGACCTAGGAAACCTAGTGCTTTGATACTAACTTGTCACGACTTGGAGTCCCACCACGGGGCCGTGATGGCGCCTAACATCCACCTGCTAGGCAAGAAGACGTCAACCATATAATTAACCAATTTTAGCAATTAAAAACAGAATAATAATAATAATAAAAGATTAATAAACATTTGAAATACATATGATAAATCTATAATATGACGCGTCTATACTAATCCCAGAAATTCGGAGTCGTAAGTACACGAGCTATTAGAATGCTACAAAAATGATCTGAATGAAACACATTTGTTTGAAATAAAATAAACAATAAAGACAGAATAAAAGGGGACATTAGAGACTATGAATGCCAAGCAAATTTACCTCAAGTCTCCTAGGCAAGTCAGATCCGAGCAAACTCCTGTACGCACCGCTAGGACCAATACCGGGATCTGCACAAGAAGTGCATAAGTGTAGTATGAGTATAACCGGCCCCATGTACCCTGTAAGTGTCGAGCGTAACCTCGACGAATTAGGGACGAGGTTGTGATAGGACACTAGTTATAAACTTGTACAGATAATAATAAAAGAAGACGGAAATATGAAAAAAACAAGTAAACTTATAAGAACGAAACTCGAAGGTCAACTAACAGAGGGACCCATAATAACATCATCTCAAAATACTCATGTCACCGTACCGGAACAGAACATTACAGCTACAACACTACTATACATAATACTTATTTTGCGGCCTACTATCCGATCCCAACAATATTACAATATCTTTTGCGGCGTGCAACTAGATCCCAACATCATATCAATATATGTTGGAGCGTGCAAATCGGTCCCATTATCAATTTATTTTAATATTGTTGTAGCGCGCAACCCATTCCCAGTACCAACCCAATATCATAACATCTCAACACAACCAATAATGTAATCTCAACACAAAAGGAAAAATAAAGTGTATAGAACATCAAGGAACTATCAGTGCAAATGGAGAATAATCAATACCTCGTAATCACAAACCTCGACAATTCATTAATACTAGAACAACTAAATGACTCATGCAATCAGATATAACATAGTAAAGTGCAACGAGTAAGGTAAAGACAATAAAGACAAGTAAATACACGAGACAATGAAGATATATAATTAATTTATTTTAATATTGTTGTAGCGCGCAACCCATTCCCAATACCAACTCAATATCATAACATCTCAACACAACCAATAATGTAATCTCAACACAAAAGGGAAAATAAAGTGTATAGAACATCAAGAAACTATCAGCGCAAATGGAGAATAATCAATACCTCGTAATCACAAACCTCGACAATTCATTAATACTAGAACAACTAAATGACTCATGCAACCAGATATAACGTAGTAAAGTGCAACGAGTAAGGCAAAGACAATAAAGACAAGTAAAGACACGAGACAATGAATATATATAATTAATATAGGTAGTAACATATAGCTGGTAAGCAGATATTGAGCGAGAAATGAATAAATCATAACTGGTAACAACTAAATGACAGATAACAAATAAGGCATGGATAACAAGTAAGTTCATATAGCAACCAAAGCATGTAACGAGAGATAACAAGGAATAAGTGATGACATAAGGTAAATAGCCCAACCCGCGTGCTATAACCCATAACAACGCATATACACTCGTCACCTCGCATATACGCTGTCCCCACACATAATTCACGTAGCAAATAGACCAACAAGTCCTAATTCCATCCAGTCAAACTTAAACATGATGCTTACCTCTTTCCGCAATCAAATCGATACTCAACCATGTCTTTTCAGTTAGATAAAGCCTCCAAACAAACCAAATCTAGCAAAATATCATTTAAATAATTTAAAATAAGCTTTAGAAACTACTCACAAATGAAAAAGGTTCAATTTGATCAGTTAAGAGAAGTGAACCCCTGGCCTGCTTGGTCAAAATTTGAGATTCAGACAAAAATTTGATTAGCCATTCACCCCCTAGTCCAGTTATGTGATGTATTTCGAAATTTCACCTTAATTTGAGGTCTAAATCTCAAATTTTATAAAAACCCTAAATTCTACCAAAATCCCTAATTTCCACCATGAAATTCATAGATTTGATGTTAAAAACTCATGAAAAGTTATGGGAAATTGATATAAAATGAATTAGAGTTGCTTACAAACGAATTTGGGAAGAAAAGGTTCTTCAAAAATCACTTCTTGAGTTTTTGGGGATGAGAAATGGAGTAAAATAAGCTAAGTCCCGATTTTTCTCTCTTTTACCCAGGTGTAGGTATTGCAATTGCAAACTTTTGTTGGCAGTTACGAAGCAAGCATTTGTGAAACACAGATCGCAAAAGCGATCAGTTCAATAGGCATGCAAAAGACAAAACTACGACAAAACCTCCACTTTAGTGAAGGACACCCCCTTTGCATATTCGAGCTAAGCTTCACAAATGCTAAGCTAACCAACACCACGCTTCATCGAAATTGCGATGACAGAGTCACGAAAGCGAACGCAGTAAGGTTCGCAAAATCGACTAATTTATTCCAAATTTGAAAACCCAGCCCCAACCCATGTTCTCAATTGCGATCCTTTGACCATAAATGTGAGGCTCGAAAATGCGAGATTTGCAACTGAACACCAGCAACTGAAATACACCAACTATTTCGAATCAATCTGCAACGCCTCTAAAACTCACCCGAGCCCCTTGGGCTCCAAACACAACATGCACACAAGTGTAATAACAACATAAATACTTTTTCACTACCTCAAATAATCAAAAAAACATCAAATTACAAGAATCAATCCTCAAAACTCAAGAATTAAACATTAAACTTAATAATGCGCCGAAATACGCTCGAGTCACCCTGGACCCTCACCAAACATGCGTACAAGTCCAATAGTATCTTAAGAACCTACCATAATTATCAAATACCAATATGAGGTCGCTTACAAAAAATGTTGACCGTGATCAATCCAAACACCATTTTAAGTTAAAAATATTATTTTCTTCAAAATTTTACATAAAATCTTTTCGAAAGGCGACACGGACCACACGTGCAAATCAAAGAATATCAAACGAAGCTATGAAAGGTCTTGGAACACTTAAATTAAGGCTAGTACTTAAAACGGCTATTAAGTCGTCACAATAAATGATATTCACCAATCAAATATTAAAATCAAGGATGGAATCAGGAAAAATAATTAAATCTGAGTCAAGAACACTTACCCCTATGTAAGTGGTGAAAATCGCCTCAATCTAAGATATCAATCTAAAAATATAATAAATGAGCACAAAGTCCGAATATAGAACCTTATACCACTGCTCCTGGTAAACCTTTCACGATCACGAAGCACAAAATTTGAACTACCTCAAAGACCCTTACACAAACGCGGCCCCTGAAACGCAATCGGGATGCGTGGCCTCAAAAACCTACGCAAACAGGATGTCTTCTCGCGAACGTGAAGGTCAACCAACATTACATTCTTAGCCTAACTCAACATTGCACGAACTCGTGGTCCTACATGCGAAGGCTTAAAGCCTCAACGACTGAGAACACAACTCCAGTGTCACGAACAAGAAGAAGAATGTCCAACAAGCTCCCATAACACTTTGCGATCATAATCCTCTTCACGTTATCGAGAAGAAAACCCTTGGCACCAGAAAATTAGAGAAGCCAACAACACAAAACCATCTCATATAATCTGAAACCATCCCAAATCACACCTGAGGCCCCGGACCCCGTCCAAATATATTATCCAAACTTATATAAAAGATCAAAACAACATAAATAACATCAAAACTAAGCATCAAAGACCAAGATCATTCTCTTAACTTTCAAACCTTCAAACTCCGCTTAACGTTTCTGAATCCTACCAAATCAACTCGAAATAAAATTAAATATTGCATACAAGTTCCAAATGACATAAAGAGCATATTTCAAATCTTCGAGCAATAATCCAAACCAATAACATCTAAGTCATCTCCTAGGCAAAATATAAACCTTCCAAACCTTCAAATTTTCAACTTTTGCCAAATAGAGCCAAAACGTTCTAGAACATCTAAATGTGGATTCAGACGTATAGAAATTATTTTCTCACAAGAAAAAAAGGCTATCTTTTTTACCATTTTTATAATTAAGCGTACGAGAATATTTACTCTTTATATGAGATTAAGAAAATTATAAGTTGAGAAAATATATGTAATTTTACATGGATGCTTTTAATAAAAATAAAAGTGTATGTATTTATTTTATTTGGTACCATATGACCATGATAGTAGGATGTATAAAGTGTATTAAAAATAAGTAAAATTTTAATTAATTTGAGACAATTCTTAATTATGCGGATAATTAGTTAATTATCAGATAGCGGGATATTACCTAATAAATTAATATACTTGGATTAGAACTTCAACATGGCAGCTTTTGTCTTAGAGAAAGTATGACTCATGCATTAATTGATATATGTGACAAGATTTGAGAATTTGGCAAGTTCAAGTGTTTGTCTTTTCATGTATCTTGGTCGGTTCAAGATGTAAATCTTTTTAGAGTACTTGGTTATTTGTCACACTTTGACTTGTAATTTGGAAACAAAGGAACTTTTCCATAATGCATCATTCCATTTTAGCAATTGACAGTGAGCTAATCATGCTTATGTTTTTAGAGCCATATGGTAAAATTCCCTTTTCCTTCACTTTTTCAATTTTTAAAGAGATGCAAAGGGTTAAAATAAACGATTGAATGATGATATATATGAAGATTTTCGAAATAGCTTTTGTCATGTGTACCTCTTTTGTCCTATTACAGCTTCTAATTTCATCACTTTTACTAGTAGTTACATGGAGAAAGTTAAATTCAGAAATGATAGTCCAACATCACCTAACGAACCTATTGGGACCATCAACATATGAATATAAGATTGTTTACACAAAGATCAAATCTTGGTAAACTTTTAACCTAAAGCTTCCAAATGAAGGATTACTCTTCCGAATCACTCCCGAACTTCCCAAAAATAAAAACCAGCTATTACACCCCATGTATTCATACGTAAAAGTATGTCGTAAGTCAGTTGATGTAAGCTCAGAAATGCCATCCTCTTTGAAAGTATATAAAGTAAGTTAATAATGTTATCTTGGATGTTAAAAATATTAAAGATCATGATCAAAAAGTACCAAAATGGTTGGAAGATTTAGAAGCTAAATAAATCAAAGAAAATAATTTTCGTCGAAAGTGAGCAAGTTGAGAACGTTGTAACCCATACTTTTGGGATAAGGCCAGGGTGTGTAACGTGATAAGAAGGTAAAATTATGAGTTATTATAGTCATATACTAGTAGGGTGTTATGTTTTGAATCCAAGAGAGTTATGCAACAAAAGTGGACAAAAATTATCGCAAGTGCGTTCATGGTTTTACTGAATATTTGGGTCTCATGTCACTGAGATTTTATCTCAATGTGCTTGGAGTTATGGAGTGATCCATACTCCAAATTGAAGATTTATGACTCTACTTTCTGACTCATTAAAACGTTTATCAATACGTCATTGAAGTAAAGAGATATTTATATTTTCGCGAAACTGCGCAGGCTAGTAGTGACAAGTAGGTGCATCACCTACTTGCTTAAATGAAGGGACAAAATAAATCCCCAAAAAGGGGAAGATTTAGGGAGGCCAAGAGGCCCTTTATATGAGATGATTATCTCACATTTTCAACATAATCGCATGAGCAAAACATAGGAGAAAAACCCTGAAACTCCTCCCCAAAAAATCCAACACAAACCCTAGGTGATTTCGGGTGATACAAGGCGATGCTAGTGCCGAAAAATCTGAACAACTTGCTAATTTCCCTTTCTCCTTCTTGTAGCTGCATTGGGAGACTGATTATGGATAAATAGTGACTAGGTTTTGTGGGTTCTACTTATTCAAAGGTAAGTTTAGGCTTCTCTTTCCCTTATCTAAGCTTCTACGAGTTATAGCTTGATCCTAAAGACTAGAACTTGCGAGTTTCAAAAGAGTGGTATGTTGTTTATTGTGGCATCATTATTGGATTATGAACTTAGTTTTAAGTTGAATTTATGGCTGTTTTATAGGAGAAGAGGCTTAATTATGTATTGTTGGTTGTGTTTATCGATTTGAAAGAAAAGACATGTCAGAAACGTGTTTTAGTAATCTGAAAAACAAGTTTTGAGTTGGTGAACTTGTGGGACTATTATGGGGCAGTTTTAAAGTTGTATCGTGGCTTAAAGTTAGTAGGAACAATTGAATATGTGGCGGCTAATGTTGGTTATAAATTTTGGAAGGAATAAGGGATTTAAAACTATAGTTGTTTAGTCACAAACCAAGCTTGCAGCTCGTCGGGATTGTTAAACTATTTTGAAGGCTTATTAGGAGTACTATTGATGTTGTTTGGGCTGTTGTTGGTCGTTGTAACTTGTGAGAAGTCATATAAATGGAAGAGGTATTGTCCGTTTTATCGTAGAATAAAGTGTAACGTTCAAATGCGATAAGTTATAGCATTCGTATTGTGACGATAATATTGTTCATAGCTTGAGGTTTGGACTGGATATTATTATGTATCTAAGGTCTTCTTTTATTTGGAATGATTCCATAAGTTACGTCGTCCTTATAAGGTATTCAAGGGGCCGAGTGTGATGACCAAAAGGGCCATCTTACGTTTTAGAACCCAATCCGTTGTTCCGAGGCCTTCAAAACCTCATTTTTGTTTCTCATCGATATGTGTATGCAGTCTTGGCGTGTTTTTGGAAAGCATTTATGTGAAAAGTAGAAGAAATAATAATTAGTTGACTTTGGTCAACGTTTTGAGCAAACAGATCCGAACCTGTATTCTGACGGTCCCGGTGGGTCCGTAATAAAATATGAGATCTGGGCGTATGCTAGGAATCGAATTCAGAGGTCCATAACCCGAGAAATGAATTTTAATCTAAAATTGAATTTCAGAAAAATTAATGGTTTTAAAGTATGTGTTTAATGCTTGATCTTGATTGTATTGGGTCCGTATCTTGGTTCCGGATCCCGGTTCCGGTTATATTATCTAAACAATGTCTGTGAAATTTGGTGAGAAATGGACTTTAAATGACGTGAACTAGACCCTCGGTTGAGAAAATTGAAACTTTAAAGCGTTCTTGAGAAATTCATTGATTTTGATATTAAATCCGTAGTTTTAGGTGTTATTTTAGCTATTAGATTGCACGATCAAGTCCGTATGATGTTTTTAGACTTGTGTTCATGTTTGATTTTTATCCCCGAGGGCTCGGGAGAGTTTCAGATAGGTTTCGGGGTGTTTTGGACTTAGGAAATTGTGTTGTCATGACTGTTTCTGGTGCACAAATAATTTGTGCTTCGCGATCGCGTAGAGTAAACTTTCCAGAGGGAAATTCTTCTTCGCGAACGCGAAGTACTATTCGTGAACGCGATGTGTTGGGGGCGGTACCCTTCTCGAACGCGGTCAGTCTTCTGCGAACGCGATGGTTAGGGACCTGGGGAGGGGAGTCTGGTTTTTCTACGCGAACACTGCCATAGGGTCGCGAACGTGATGGCTTCGGGGGGGGGGGGGGGGTTTCCTTTGTATATGGCTGGGAGGGCTCCGCAACCACCTGTGTTTTTTAAA
>ML267745.1:13071-79118 GCA_005239495.1 Nicotiana undulata
GGGGGGGGGGGGTTTCCTTACGTGAACGTGTGGAAGGACTCGCGAACACGTAGGCTAATCGAGCCGCTCCTTTGCGATCATGGAAGACCCTTCGCGAACGCGAAGAAGGTATGACGTCAGTGATTTAAAACACACTAGAATCGGGATTTCCTCAAAATTTCACAACTCTTTCATTAAAACTCGACTTTGGGCGCTTTTGGAGTGGGAACTCAACACAAAATCATAGGTTCATGTTCTAAAAATCATTCCTTTCAATTTCCATCAACACCCATTAGATTTCTAGGCCTAAATCTTATTCTTTAAGGGTATAAATTAGGGATTTTATGAGACTTGGGGCTTTTATAAATTTTGGAATTTAGACCTTGATTTGGGGTCGGATTCTGGAACTAATTGCATATTCGGGCTTGGGGGTGAATGGGTAAACGAATTTTAGTCGGAACCTCAAGTTTGGACCAAGCAGGTCCTGGGTCGGTTTTTAACATTTTATGAAAAAATTGGGAAATAAATAATTATTCATTTAAGTTGTTTCCTTTAGCGATAATTTATGTTATTAAGTTGATATTGACTAGAAACGAGTGGTTCGGAGGAGGCAAAATTGAGGAAAAGCAATTATTGAGCATTGAGTTAACGTCGGATCGAGGTAAGTGTTTGGTCTAACTTTGACTCGAGAGGGATTAGGGATCCCCCACTTAATTGCTATGTGAAATTTCATGTGTGTGGCGTATAGGTGAGGTGACGAGTACCTGCGCGCCGTAAAATTACTTGTTTAGCTTGTTCCCTTCCCCGTTCCCGAATTATTATCTTCCTGTCTTAACTATTTCATGCTTATTGATGCTTCTATGTCTAATTGCTTTTGTTAGATATTTTCTACTTATTTGAAAGTATTAGTTGTTCTGTAGTTTCATTGTGTTACATTAATGGTTAAGCTGGTTGTCGGTGTTTTATAGTACATTCCAGTTGGTCTCGCTGTGTAGTATTAATTGGTGAAGTTCCCTAATTGTTTTGTTTTCCGCTTACATCGGTTTGAGGCATACATGTTTCATAGGGTTTTGAGCTAAATTGTGAAATATTTTTTCTTATATGTGACTGATGATTGTCCGGTTCCGCATCAAGGAGTAATAAGGGTGGACAGGGGGATCGGGTTGCACGCCACAATAGGAGGAGTAATGGTGATATATTAAGGAGTAATAAGGGTGGACAGGTGGGATCGGGTTGCACGCCGCAACATGAGGAATAAGGGTGAATGTTCATATTGTTACTGATTATATGGTGGGATTGGGATACACGCCGCACCATTTGGTTGTTTATTTGTGATGCTTCTACTATGATTTAATTCTGTAGAAATGAAACTTTCTTAAGGATTGGTTATAGTTGAGTACTAGCAAGATAACTGGGTTCCGTATCTATTTACTACAAGTTACTGTTCTATTTTATTTTGCATTTCCTTTTTGCTTTATCATAGACTAAATAAAGGTTATATTATAAATTCCCCACCGTAGCCTCGTCACTACCTCATCGAGGTTAGGCTTGGCACTTACCAGTACATGGGGTCGGTTGAACTGATGCTACACTATGCACTTCTGTGCAGATTTTGGAGCTGATTGTGGCTGATCGAGAGGTCAGTTGCATATATTCGTCCAGCCAAGGTAGTCTTGCAGGCGTCCGCAGGCCCTGGAGTCCCTTCCTATGCTTTACATTTCTGTTTATTTTTTCTTTGAGACAAATGTATTTTCTTTCAGACCCATACTTGTAGATATTTAACGAATGTTCGTGAGCTGTGACACCAGTTTTTGGGTGGTAACAATTTCGGCTTTATTAGTAGTATAAGTGTAATTCAATTCAGTATGCATTTCATCTTTTATTCCAGATGATTTAGTCTTGTTGAATTATAATTATAAAGGAAAATGTAAAAGAAAAAGGTAAATAGGACACTAACGTTGGCTTGCCCAGCGAGTGCGATATTAGGCGCCATCACGGTCCGAACGGTGGAAAATCCGGGTTGTGACAAGTGGGTATCAAAGCACTAGATTGCTTAGGTCTCACAATTCGCGAACAAGCTTGGTAGAGTCTGGATCGGTACAGAGACGTTTGTACTTATCTCCCAGAGGCTATAAAGTTAGGAACAAGTTAACTTTTATTAAACTATGTCGTGCGATTCTTGTTATCCCAATACTGACTGAATTATTCTATTCTTATTCTCTCGCACATGGCGAGGACACATACTTCTTCTTCCATTGATCAGCAATCGGACCCTCCAACAGTAGCTCCTACGAGGGGCAGAGGCCGAGGCAGGGGCAGGGCTTAGCCCAGGGCCCGAGTAGCAGCTCCAGCTGTGGAGCCTCAGGTGGAGTTTGATGAGGGGGCTCCAGCACAAAACGTTCCGACAGGACCAGCTCAAGTCCCAGAGGGGTTTATTGCTACCCCGATACTTCAGGATGCCTTGGTCTGACTAGTAAAAGTTGGTAACTGCTCAAGCTCTCTCTCAGTTATGTTTCTTCCCTATTTGTATTCATGTGTCTGAATATCCCCGTTATGTGTAGCCTATATGATATTATGCCGACTCTTTTTATTCATGTGTCTGAATATCCCTGTTATGTGTAGCCCATACTTGTATCTATTCGTAGAATGTTCGTGAGTTGTGACACCAATTTCTAGGTGGTAATAGTTTCGGCTTTATTAGTAGTATAAGTGTAATTCAGTTCATTATGCATTTCAGCTTTTATTCCAGATGATTTAGTCATGTTGAATTATAATTATAAAGGAAAAAGTAAAAGAAAAAGGTAAATAGAACACTAACGTTGGCTTGCCTAGCGAGTGCGATATTAGGCGCCATCATGGTCCGGACGGTGGGAAATCCGGGTCATGACAAGTTGGTATCAGAGCACTAGGTTTCTTAGGTTTCACAATTCACAGACAAGCTTGGTAGAGTCTGGGGGATCGGTACGGAGACATCTGTACTTATATCTCATAGGCTATAAAGTTAGGAACAAGTTCACTTTTATTCAACTCTGTCATGCGATTCTTGTTATCCCAATACTAACTGAACTCTTCTATTCTTATTCTCTCGCAGATGGCGAGGACACATACTTCTTCTTCCGCAGATTAATTGTCGGACCCTCCAAAAGCAGCTCCTACAAGGGGCAGAGGCCGAGGCAGGGGCAGGGCTCAGCCCAGGGCCCGAGCAACAGCTTCAATTGCGGAGCCTCAGGTGGAGTTTGATGAGGGGGCTTCAGCACAGACCGTTCCGGCAGGACTAGCTCAAGTCCCAGAGGGGTTTATTGCTACCCCGGTACTTCAGGATGCCTTGGTTCGACTAGTAAAAGTTAGTAAAACTTGGTGAGGACACATACTTCTTGTTATCCCAATACTAACTGAACTCTTCTATTCTTATTCTCTCGCAGATGGCGACGACACATACTTCTTGTTATCCCAATAGTAACTGAACTCTTCTATTCTTATTCTCTCGCAGATGGCGAGGACACATACTTCTTCTTCTGCTGATTAGCAGCCGGACCCTCCAACAACAGCTCCTACAAGAGGCAGAGGCCGAGGAAGGGGCAGGGGCAGGGCTCAGCGCAGGGCCCGAGCAACAACTCCAACTACGGAGCCTCAGGTGGAGTTTGATGAGGGGGATCCAGCACAGACCGTTCCGGCAGGACTAGCTCAGGTCCCATAGGGGTTTATTGCTACCCCGGTACTTTAGAATGCCTTGGTCCGACTAGTAAAAGTTAGTAAAACTTGGTAAGTGCTCAAGCTCTCTCCCAATTATGTGTCTTCCCTATTTGTATTCATGTTTCTGAATATCCCTATTATGTGTATCCTATATGATGTTATGCTTACTCTGGTTTGATTTTTCACTTGTAATTGTTCATCCGGTTTTAAGTAAGTTAGCATGATTAGAAGATATTTTGGGTTATGAAACTTGTTCGAAGTTGTAGTGTTTTTGAATGCCTAATCTCTCACATTGGCTGTTTAATATTGTATATTTATGTCTCAATTTGAAAGCATGTCTTGAAGCTACAAGGAATTACTACCTTCCAAGAATTTGTCTTACTAAGTTTCTGAATCCTTTATGTAGGCTCTACTGGCCTTATGGAGTGTGTGGCCCAGACTGACGCTTTCCCCATGGCACTAGATGTATCTCAGGCTAGAGGAGGATCCCAAACTCCTGCCACTCACACTCCGGAGCAGATGGCTCCCCAGTTTTAGACCCCAACATCCCATCTAGTTGGTGTAGTACAGCCAGTTGCTGCAGCATTGGCCGTTGATGGGACATCAATGTCTTCTGATGCTTTGTGGAGGTTGGATAGGTTTATCAAGATTTTCCTGGTTTATTTTAGCGGTGCCACTTTAGAGGACCACCAGGAGTACCTTGATAGATGCCATGAGTTTCTTCGGATCACGGGAATTTTGGAGACGAATGGGGTCGACTTCGTTGCTTTTCAGATGACTGGTTCCGCCAAGAAATGGTGGAGTGATTATTTATTTACTAGACCAGCTGGGTCGCCTGCCCTACTTGGGATCAGTTCTCACATCTCTTCTTGGAGAAGTTTCTACCTATCACTACGAGAGAAGAGCGTCGTCGTCAGTTTGAGCATCTTCAAATCTGTGGATTTGGCCCATCATGCTATTCTTTTGCTTCCTACAGAGAGAGAGCGAGTTAGAAGGTTTATTGAGGGTCTTGCTCATCCTATTAGATTGCAGATGGCTAAGGAGACTGGGAGCGAAATTTCCTTCCAGGATGCGGCCAATGTGGCCAAGCGAGTAGAGATGGTTCTTGGACAAGGAGGTCAGGGGTCAGATAAGAGACCTCATCCTTCCGGTGGGGTCAGTGGCGCCTCATCTAGAGGTAAGGGTACTTTTGGAAGAGGCCATCCTCCTAGTCCATTCCATTCAGGTCTCGAAGCATCCCACGATGCCCCAGGTGGTCGTGGTTGTTATTATGTACCTCCTTCTGGGAAGCCATCCTACAGTGCACCTCCATCTCCTATCAGAGCACCTCATCTTCAGAGTTATTATCGTGGTCAGCCGGCTCGTCAGGGTCAGTCTGAGTTTTCACAGCTTCAGTATTAGGGTGGGTGTTTTGAGTGTGGTGATTATGGGCATATTCAGAGAGCCTTTCCGAGATTATCGGGTGTTCAGCCACAATATCAAGGTTCTCGTGCCATGGTTCCGGCACCAATTTTTGCACCTCCTGCTCGGCCAGCCAGAGGTAGGGGCCAGACAGTTCGAGGTAGGGGTTAGACTATTAGAGGTGGAGGTCAGGCCGCTAGAGGTGGAGGCTTGCCTGTTGTTGATACCCAATTTTTACCATATATATTTTAAAAATACATATATACTTTCATAATAGTGCATGAGCATCAATCAGTATTTTTCCATAATTTTCTGTAATTTTTCGAGAATTTTTAATTAATTTATTCTAGCATTTTATTATCTAAATAATTACTAATTGCATCACAAATAATTTATAATGATTTATTACTAAATTTTTATCATTAATATTTATATTGAGCTTTAATCCTTGTACGCATAATTATATTTATATCTTGTGGCTGTAGCTGCAATAATTTGCAATAATAGCACATATACGCATAATTACTTTATTTACACGGAAAATGAATTTTTATATTTTTATAATATTAAGTAATTATCTTAAATCATTTTCATATACAAATAGCATTTTTTATCATTTATTAATTATTTTTATAAACTATTTTATTAATTTAAATGAGTATTTTAATTAAAGCCGCTTTTAATTGATATTTTCGGACCTACCCCAGCCTAATACCCTATCCAGCCCAATAACCCAATACCCAATACACTAACCCAACTACCCATGCCCATATCCGACCAATTAAACCTGCCCCACCTAAAATCTAATCTTGGTCGTTGATCTTAGAAGATCAACGACCCTAAATACTTCAACCCTTTTTAATATACCAAACACCCCTAAACCCTAATTCATTCGCCCCAGCCCGCCGACTTCTGATACTCTCCTCTCCTCACCTCTCTCACCCCTTCAAACCCTAGCCCGTCGTCACACTTTCTCTTTTTGATTCATGGGATCCTTGTTTAACCAAAGAATTAGATCCTTCGACCAAAGCTATTTTTAAGAAGAACGCGGGTTTCTGATAACCAAGGTAAGGCTGATAATTGTAGTAAAATGTGTAAATGGAAAATAATAAGATGCACGAAAAGTGAAGTGTATATAAATAGTAGTTCGAATGTCCTTTACAAGTTATATTTCATTCCCTTATATAGGGAATTTCTTAATATAACGTCTACCTTTTTTTAATGATTTTACATTAATGGCTAATTATGGGATTAATGTAACGTTACAATGAGTAACCGTAACTGTTGCGTGAAGGTTTTGTAATGTGTGGATCATTAATTGAAGATCTCTGAATATGCCCTTTGTTCCGCCCGGAGTTCTGACCGTGTCTCTTCATCTTCTCAATCAGGTTGAGACTCCCGTAGCTAATTATCATGTGGGTATGATTTGACGTGCCTCTTTGCCTCGTACCTCTTCGTAGAGTCCTGTCCAGCTGTCACGTTTTCATTGCTCCACATAGACTGCTGAGTCATCAAGAATTATTACACGTGTGAAGCTCTTTTTTACCAATACAGATAGTCCCCCCACTTACCATTTATTTATCGATTAATATTTGGTAAGTGGATACTCATTTATGGCGGGAATATTTTGTCGCCGCTTCACTCGAAACACTGCATCTTTCTCTGAACGTAGGCGTCGCTTGTCACTTCCATTTAATGCTTATGCCATGTGGCATTTCCGGATTGGTTCTGCAATTGTTTAATGCCTTTTAGGGCTTTTTAGGGATGCATCAGTCATGAAGTGACACCTTCAATTATGGCTTTCACATCATTGTTTTTTCCAGTTTTTTACGGTTGTCTTCGAGTATAAATACCCTTTTTCCTTTCTTTACTTTCACGAAAAAATTCTAACTTTCAAACATTATTTGTAAGAACTTTTTCTTGTCTTTGTAAATATGTCTTCCTTAAAACAATCTAAGAGAGTTATAAACGTAGATGATTTGACTCCCTCTTCTGCTCCAACACGGAGTAGGATAGGCGGCAGGTTGAGGAATTTAGGTTCTACTCCTTCAAGGGGTTCTTCCTCTTCCCAAATTACTTCCCCTCCTTCCTCTAGGTTTTTAACTTCTTCGAGGGCTAGGGCTTCTAGATCTTCGTCCAAAGGTAGATAACATCAAGAACCTTTGCGCGAACCGAGGGTCAATGAAATAGTACCTGCGGAATTCACCTTTGCTAAGGATAGTCAGGCCCTTAAAGATCAGCTTTCTTCATTGTCATCTCTTGAGAGTGCTGATAAATACCCTACCCAGATCACTGAAGGTTTAATTTCTCTTTTACGCAGGGGCTGTTATTGGAGGTCTGATTTTCCTGTCGTTGTTCCAATTAGTAATCAAAGAATAACGTCTTACAAGACGGGGTATTCTTTTGTTTATATCTATCCCTTTACATTAGGGTTCAAGCCTCCTATCGACCCAGTTATCATCGAGTTCTGTCGATTTTTCAACATTTGCCTGGGACAAGTCGGTCCTCTTGTATGGCGAGTCGTTGCATGTCTTAGATATTTTGATACCTTAGCTTCGGTACCCATTACCATCATCTT
This sequence comes from Nicotiana undulata, assembly GCA_005239495.1. Lineage (NCBI taxonomy): Eukaryota > Viridiplantae > Streptophyta > Magnoliopsida > Solanales > Solanaceae > Nicotiana > Nicotiana undulata. Next base: position 20,723 of record ML267745.1, read on the forward strand.
ATTCACCTATATTCTCCAATGCTGTTCCGCCAGGGAATTTTTACCCTGGCTGCTAGGAGTAAAAGGGTGTTAGTGACTCCTGACGATGATAAGCATCGAGGTTGGTTTCTTCGGTATGTTGTTGTTCCTACTGTTGGTTTAGTAGGTGAAGAGAATCTTCCCTTCCCTGAGAAGTGGAATCTTGCACGTGACTACATTTTTACTCACATTCCTTGCTTTTTGTTTTAGATATTTTATCAATACCGTAGTTGTTTCTTCTTTTTGCAGCAATCATGGGAACCGTCGAGAATGTCTCCGGTTTTCGAGATTGGATAGAAAAGCTTTTCTTAACCACTCTGTTAGAAGAACTTTCATGGAAGTACCTCTCCGGGAGGTTTGGTTAGAGAGTTAAGACTCATGGTAAGTGAAGTTTTTGTTTGTACTTCTTCCTTCCTTTGAGCATCATTTAATCCTTTTCTTTTGACAGGGTTTCCCGCTTGTGGAGTTTCTGCATCCGCGTCTATTTCCAAATTGTCCCTGGCTCAGGCCTAGGAGATCATTTCAAGCTCTTCTTCTTCAAAGAGAAAATCAAGTGGGTCAAGGACCTCGGAAGAAGAGGAGGAAGAGGAGGTCTCTTTGGTCCATAGGTCACGCAGAAGGAAGGTGGTCTCAGACGACGAGTCTACACCTGTCATTGAGCCTTCCTTGCCTGAAGTTGAATTTTCAGCCCTTGAGGATGCTACTTCCACTCATGTGCGTGAATCTGTTGATCTTTTATTCTGTGAAGGTTTTGGTTCTGTTGCTGATAAAGCTCCCCTGGTTGCTTTCTCTCCTTCTCTTAGAGAACTTCCCTCAACTGTTCCATTTAATTTTTCTTCTCCCGTGGCTATTCTTGCTCCTGTCATTGCTCCCTCTCATGTGGCTTTTTCGTCCTCTCACACTTCCTTGCCCGTGGCTCTCGCATCTGTTCCTGCTTCTGTGCCTTCAATTATAGGAGTAGGGTCTTCCAGTAGGGAGATGAGGCGGGTGATGATAGAAGTACCGGTAGAGGGTAGCCTCTTTAAAAAGTCTAGCCAGCCTGATGTGTGGTTGAAACCGTTGATAGGTCTGACAGAGAGCTAAGCTGGATAGCCACAGTTCCCTTACATGGGCTAATGAGATCGTGTATACTTCTTTAAAGGTAGAATGCATTTTCTTTAATTCATTCTTGTAAACGTACTTCCCGTATCTAATTGATTTCCTTTTGTAGATCAATTTTATAGGCACAGAGCTTATGAAAAGCGTTTCTCACAGCAGGAAGTAAAGGAGTGGCATGCTGAAGCAGATAACTGGAAATAGCAGTATGAAAGCTTAAGGATCGACATGGAGGTTGTAGAAGAAGAAAAATGTACCTTGGAGCAGCAAGTGAGGGTCATGACAACACAGTTGGCCGTGAAGAAGGCATCTTCTGATCAAGCAGGCAAGGATAAGAGCGTCCTAGAGTCCTCATTCGCAGAGCAGCTGTCACGTGCCTATGAAGAGATTAGGAGCTTGAAGGCCCTACTATACCAAAAGGAGGAGTATTCGGGCGAACATGTGCAATCACTTACCCAGACCCAGGAGGATCTCCAAACTCTTTTCAAAATGTTAAACTTCTGGAAAGGTCTCTCGCTCCATTAAGGGCCTCTAATGATGATGTCGTAGCTAAAAGGGATGAATTAAGAGCTGAGATTGTGTTGTGGGAGAAAGATTACGAGGCTCTTGAAGAAAAGGAAGTTGTCGATGTCAGTTGGGCGTATATGAACTCTCGCCTCAACACATTGACTGAAATGAGCCGAGACGATTTTGACCTCAATGTTGAAATTGTAAAAAACAAAGAGACCATTGAAAAGTCTCAACAAGGTCAAAATATTTTTTCACCTAAAGGTGAGGCTCCTGCTTCTCAAGTCTATTCACCCCAAGTTGCTCCTCCTGCCAGTGAAGTAAATCCCCCGTCTGAAGAAGTTTAAGATGTTAGTTCCCCCCCCCCCCACCCCCTTTTTTTTCCAATTGGTGGTTACCCCCAGTCCTATCGGGGGTAAGTTTGGATCCTTTTAAGTCCCCAAATGACAACTTAGGGGCACCTCAATGTATAAAAACTTAATACGGCTAAGTATAAGTTAATACTTAGTTTACTTAGTCGTAATGCAAGTATGACTTTTGATTTGAGTTTCTGTTTCACTCTTTAAGTCTTTTGCATGCTTCATTTTTGAGGTTTAAGTTTTACCTCTAAGTTTTGCATATCAAATGCTTAGATTATTCGTACCTTTTTGTAGTAGGTACGATTTTGTGAAAGAGGGCCCTTTTCTAATCGGCACTTAATGAAGAAGACGTCTCAACTTCATAATGGTGTAAAAATGCAATAGAGAGATAGGAATTTGTCACATGTTTAACAATGTTTCTGAAGAAAGTTTTTGTTTTTGAACTTTCGTAGCATTTCACATCTGTTTGAGTATCGTCTAAAACTCATGTTGCAACTGTTTTCTTTTAACGGGTTTGATGTAAACTTGTATTTGGTAACTATTTTTCTTGTGAAACATTTTTTCGAGTTAATACAAGGAATAACTATTTTTTATTTGTAACAATTTTTATAAAGGTATGGGTTTTTACCTGTAACTATTTTTATTGACAACAATTTTTAATAAGTATGAGGGTAATGCTTTTTCATTCGTCACTATGTTTTGTTTATAACAATTTTTTGAATAGATATAAGGATAATGATCTTTCATCCGTAATTTTTTTTATTGACAACAATTTTTGCATGAGTACAAAGATTTCATAACTGTTTTTAGTTACAACAGTTTTCAGAATAAGTAAAAAGATGATGATCTTTATCCATAACTATTTTTAGTTACAACAGTTTTCTGAATAAGTACAAAGATGATGATCTTTATCCATAACTGTTTGTAGTTACAACAGTTTCTTGAATAAGTACAAAGATGTGCATTTCTCCCTCGTAACTAATATTTTGCCTTTTAACCTGCACGTTTGTTTACATTTATGAACATGTTCGAAGGTTTTTTGAATCAGTCTTTGTGCTTTGAGTCTTTGGCTTTTTTGATTTTGCTCGTATCACTTGATTCGTCGGGATGATGGATCTTCAGGCTTGAGCTTTGACTTTTTGATAGTCTTCTTTGTTTCGTCTTTGCCTTACATACTGTATAGTCCCCCAAGTGTTTGAGCTTTGAAAAATGAAATCTCGAGCACTTGGCTAATCTTTCCTTGCGGTCCTTTTCTTGAAAAGGAAAAACATACGGGACTCGAAGGTATATAGTTTTTTGATGATGACTGCTTAACCCTTTTAAAATGTCCATCAGAAAGTGTAACCCTAGACCGGGAAGTCAGTTACTTCCTCGCGCCTTTGCAGGTCTAATATCATCTTCTGGTGATGGGTTAGCTTTTTGCCTATAATCTAAAATGGTTAGTAAAAGTTTAATTGTACAAAAGTAAAATCGAACGTGGCGATACCTTTAGCTTTTATTCAAATGGATGGCATTCCAACTGGTTGGTAAGATCCTGTCGTCCATAGCCTCCAACTCATAAGCGCTTTTCCCAGCGATGCTTCAGACTTTGTAGGGTCCTTCCCAATTTGGATTTATATTTCCTGCACCAACTTCTTTTGTTGATTGGAAGATTTTTTTAAGAACGAAGTCCCCAATTTTGAAATATCTGAGGTGAGCTTTCCGGTTGTAATAACACTCTATGATTTGTTTTTTAGCTGTCATACGTATTAACGCAACTTCTCTTCTTTGCTCGAGCAAATCTAGATTGGTCCTTAACTCGTCGTTATTTGCATCCGCCGTGGCTGTTGTAAACCTTATGCTTGGTTCTCCAATCTCCATCGGTATTAAAGCTTCTGAGCCATAAACAAGCGCGAATGGAGTTTCTCCCGTGGCTGTTTTTGAAGTCGTTTTGTAAGCCCATAGCACTGCCGGTAATTCATTAGGCCAATTTCCCTTGGCTTTCTCCAACCGTTTCTTTAGGTTATTGATGATGACTTTATTTGTTGATTCAGCTTTCCCATTAGCCACGGGGTGATATGGCGATGAAGTAATTCGTTTGATTTGCTAGCTTTCGAGAAATTATGTGATTTGCGAGCCTATGAACTGCGGTCCATTATCACGTACGATCTCCTTCGGTATTTCAAATCGACATATTATATTTCTCCTATGAAGATTTTTACTTCTTTTCTCGCACCTGTTTGAAAGCTTCTACATCCACCCATTTTGTGAAATAGTCAGTTAACACGAGTAAGAACCGTACCTTCCCTTTAGCTGAGGGAAGGGGTTCCACTATGTCCATCCCCCATTTCATGAATGGCCATGGCGATAGCACTGGGTGTAATAGCTCTTCTGGTCGATGCATGTTGTTAGCAAATCGCTGGCATTTGTCGCATTTAGTTACGAAGCTTTCAACCTCTTCTTCCATTTTCGGCCAATAGTACCCTACTCTGATTAGGGTTTTGAGTAAAGATCTCTCCCCTGCATGATTTCCACAGTGTTCTTCGTGTACTTCCTTCATCACAAACTCTATTTGATTTGGTCCGAGGCATTTCCCTAGGGGACCTCCGAACATTTTGCGATATTGAGAATTGCGAATGAGGCAGTACCTTGCAGCTTTTCGACGAAGTGCTTAAGCTTCTTTTTTGTCTTCAGGTACGGTGTCATTCTGCAAAAAAAATAAAATTTCGTTTCTCTAATCCAAGGTTAAATAGTTAAAAGTTACCTTATTTTTGTCCTGGTCCATTGTTGCGTGAAACACGTGGACGACAATTGCATTGTCTTTATTTGTTACTTCTGTAACTGCTGCGAGGTTAGCCAATGCATCCGCTTCTGCATTTTCCTCTCTAGGTATTTGTATAACCTTCCATGTTTTGAACTGCCTTGCGAGATCTCGTGCCTTATCCAGATACTGTTGCATCCGAGTCTCTCGAGCAATATAAGTGCCCAAGATCTGATTTACTACCAGCTGGGAGTCGCTTTTAATCACGATCTGTTCAATTGAGAGTTCTCGTGCTAGTTCAAGTCTTGCAATGACAACTTCGTACTCTGCTTCATTATTAGTTATGGGATAACATTTAATAGCTTGCCGTGTCTTTTCACCCGTGGGTGATATTAAGACTATATCTAAGCCGGCTCCTTTTATATTAGAAGAGCCGTCAGTGAACAGGGTCCATATGCCCGGATTAGTCCCATTAAAAAGTTTTAACTCTTTTTCTACTTCAGGGACGATGCTACTATTAAAATCGGTGATGAAATCAGCTAGAATTTGAGACTTTATTGTAATCCTAGTGTCACGCCCCAAAATCGAGGGACGAGACCGGCGCCTAACCGGGTGAACCCAGTCAAGCAGACCTGGATTTCCTTTCCTGCCCAACGTATTACCCCGCGTTCATAACATACATTATTTCGTGTGAGTTATCCGGTTTTAGTTTCAAAGTACATTTTACAACATATCTCCATTTGTTTCCTCTTTTAGCATTTCAATGATTGATATCCAAACATACATAATACATTCATAACTTTCCAACATGATCCACGGTTCCGAGTACGTACTGTTACTACCTAAAAATACATATATACACCCACATCATGTCTACGGAGCCTCTACGAATACTAGGGATTTTTACATAACTTTCTGGTAACAAGGCCCCGGCTATACCTTTACAACATAAGCAAAAGAGGGTGGTATAATCCACACACGGCCCCGAGGAGAAGAGGGGCTCACCACAACTGCTGAAGAGATGAAGAGGAGGTACCACTAACGGCGGGCTGAGCTACTTGCTATGGAACCACCTACATCCATATACAAGATGTAGCGCCCCCGGCAAAAGGGATGTTAGTACTACGGAATAGTACTAGTATGTATGAACAAACTTTATCCCAAGTACAATCAACCAATACATAGATAAGAAAAAGAACAGTAATAGGACAAACAATCAAAACACACGGAAAGAGACAATCAAAGTCAACAACTTTCCAATCTCTCCTTTTTCCTTTCCAACACCACCATATTCACGAGTTTCATCAATTTCATATCAATAGTGATAAAGATCACTTTTTTACCCTTATTACCTCGGCCACCATTATTACCTCGGCCACCATTATCACCACAACCCACACCTTATTACTTCGTGTTGCGGCGTGCAACCCGACCCTGCCTGACAATTTATATTTCATAACAACACCACCAATAATTTCATCACAATAGCAACAACAACAAAGTACTAGTATGTATGAACAAACTTTATCCCAAGTACAATCAACCAATACACAAATAAGAAAAAGGACCGCAATAGGACCAACAATAAAAACACACGGAAAGAGACAATCAAATTCAACAATTTTACAATCTCTCCTTTTTCCCTTTCCAATACCACCCTATTCACGAGTTTCATAAATTTCATATCAACAGTGAAAACGATCACTTTTCCACCCTTATTACCTCGGCCACTTTTATCACCACAACCCACACCTTATTACTTTGTGTTGCGGTGCGCAACCCGACCCCGCCTGACAATTTATATTTCATAACAACACCACCAATAATTTCATCACAACAGCAACAACAACAAACAATTTCATTATAAGAACTTTCCTTTCAAGGATCACAAATTCAACAACAACACCAAACAATTTAATCACATGGGCCTTCCTTTCGAGGATCACAAATTCACATTTAACAATTCATTTACTTGGGATCAAGGCACCTCAAACGTTCATCAAGCAGCAACTTATGCATAAGGTATTGCCATAACCGTTCAACTTATTTACAATGCTTCATATCAATAACTTTAAACAACTACCATCTTTGCACCTAATAAGATAGGCACGCAAAGTCACAATTCAAAATCTGATCTAACACAGTGGGGTGGCAATCAACTAGACAGTCAATTCACATATTTTCATATTAGTACACATACCGTATGCTTATCACAACAAGAGGGATTTTACAAGGGTTAAAGTTAGCCATACATACCTCAAAGAGCTCTTCCTTAAGTTTATACAATACACCAAAATCTCTAGCCATAACAATCTATAAGGAGATAGCGGAAATCGATTAATAATTAGGAAGATTACCCATGGTGTAACTCTCTTAGGAATTTCATCAAACACCTAACATGTGAAGTAGACTACAAGGTTTAGAAATGGTAATTCCTTCTTCCCTCAACCAATTTTAACATGAACTACGCAAATTAGATCTTTTAACATCACATACTACAACTTAGTCCTACATGCATGGCCTATTTCTAACCACCACCACATATTTGAACCGTTAACCTTTTGCATGGAAGTTTTGGAAGTAGGGCTTTCCCGTATGGAGGACAATCTATGATTATCTTTCTTGATTCTTGAAGACTTGAGCAAGATTTGGATGATTATGAAGTTAGGACCCTTCTTTCTCTCTCTATATGCTCTCATTTCTCTCTAAAATCATTAGATAATGACCCCAAATGAAGCCCTTAAACCTATTTATGAAAATAGGGTCGGGTTATAAAAATAGGAAAAATAAGCCTCCGTAACAGGGTCTGCGATCGCAGAATGGACCGTAGAACGAACATGCGGGCCGCAAAATGCATCGCAAAGTAGCTGCCCAAAACTAGGCTACACTGGCCCAATCTGTGCCGTATCTGCGATCACAGAGTCAAAATGCGACATGAAATGCGATCGCAAATTTGAAACATGATCGCATTTTTCCAGCCTTCGGTAATTGGACCATAACTTTGCGTAGGAATGTCCAAATGACGAACGGTTTGAAGCGTTTGAAACTAGACTCGAACAACTTGCATTTTATAGATTATTCATCACATAATACGATATACATAATTAGATATGCTCCTTCAAAGTGTGGACTAGTGCAAATACCTTTGGAATTTTAGCTTATTATGGAATTCTCCCATTTGGCCTAGCCTAAGGATTCCCCTTGGACCTCACATTACTTATTATATGACTCATATACTTATCCACCACATCCAATTCATTTACATTATAATTAAAGTACATACAATATTACAATTAGTCTACTTGGCACCCCGAATCCTATATTGCTTAGCAAATGTTTTCCGGGGCCTTACACCTAGGCTGATATATTATGTCATGGTCGCTTAGTTCTATATCCCATTTATCTAGTCTTCCAGATAATTTCTATTTATGTGCCAATGCTAATTTTTCTAGATGTGGGTATCTAGTTTCAGCATCTAATAAAGTCTTGCTTACATAATAAATGGGAGATTGTTTGCCTCTGTCTTCCTTTACCAGTATTGCGCTTACGATAATTTCTTCAACGGCAAGATAGATATACAACTTTTCCCCCTCTTTTGTCTTTTGATAGCATTGGGGGTTTTGACAGATAAGACTTAAGATCTTTGAAAGCATGTTGACATTCCTAAGTCCATTCGAACTGATTCTGCTTTTAAAAAACTGAAAAGAACTTTAAGCTCTTCTCCGAAAACCTGGAAATAAATCTTCCCCTAGCTACAATTCTGCATGTTGGTCTTTGAACTTCCTTTTTGTTTGTAAGTATATCAGGTATTTCCTCTATAGCTTTAATTTGAGCAATATTTACCTCGATTTCTCTATCTGATTCTACGCCAAAGGCGCATTTTTCTAGATTCAATTTCATATTATAACTGCGTAAAATTTCAAAGGTAATAGAGAGGTGCTGGAAATGATCCTCCGCGTGTGTTGATTTCACCAGCATGTCATCGATGTAAACTTCCATCGTCTTCCCTAGATGTTCCTGGAACATCTTGGTCATTAGCCTCTGATATGTGGCCCCAGTATTTTTCAAGCCAAAAGGCATGACTTTGTAACAATAAGTCCCCCTGTTTGTAGTAAAGGAAGTTTTTCCTCGTTTGAGGGATCCATTTTAATTTGATTATAACCAGAGTACGCATCTAAAAATCTTAACAATTCATGACCTGCGGTGGCATCAATCATTTGATCTATATGTGATAATGGAAATGAATCTTTGGGGCATGCTTTATTTAAGTCAGTGTCGTCTACGCATACTCTCCATTTACCATTCTTTTTAGGCACCACTACAGTGTTATCTAACCAGTTAGGGTATGTTACCTCACATATTGAACAAATTTTCAAGATTTTTTGTACCTCTTCGTCAATCACTTGGTTCTTGAATGGTCCTTGATTTCTTTTCTTCTGCTTAACAAGTACGACGGATGGATCTTCACTTAGCTTATGAGTCATCACTTCTGGAGGTATACCTGTCATATCTGAATGTGACCATGAAAAGCAATCTATGTTACCTTTTAAATAATTAATTAGTTTACCTCTTCGGCTTGGGCTTAGCCTTGTGCCTTTATGAATTTTCTGTTCGGGCTTTTGTTCGAACAATGGGACAGCTTCGAGTTCTTCCGTGGTTGTTTTGATTTGTTCATCTTCCTGTGGTTCCTGAATGACATCAGGTTTGGAATCTACATCTGTATGATTCGGTACATGTTCTGTGGTGACTTGATTCACCTTCTCATTACCATCTTCTTCCGTACATGTTTTGGCAATAATATCTTCCGTACCTATTTGGGTAGTAATTTCTTCCATACCTGTTTGGGCGATATTTTCTGCTTGGGAGATTTCCTTATCTTTTGATTCTTCCACCTCTACTTTTTTGTTGTAGTGTACCATGAAATTTATATTTCTCACGGTTTGCTGATCGTCTCTAATCTGTTGAATTCCACGTTCGGAAAGGAATTTAATTATCTGATGCAAGGTGGATGGTATTGCTTTCATGTCGTGGATCCATGGCCTTCCCATGATTACGTTATAGGCCATATTAGTATCGATGACTTGGAACCTGGTATTTTTGATTACTCCATCAGCATAAGTGCTAAGTTCAATTACCCCTTTTGTTATAACTGTAGAGTTATCAAACCCTGATATAGCTCGCGCCTTTGGGATTGCTTGATTCCCCAATATCATTTATTCAATGACTCTTAGAAAAATAATATATTGACTTAACTACCTGGATCAATCAACACTCTTTTTACGTTAGTGTTATGAATAAGTAAAGATATTACCAGAGCGTCGTTGCGAGGAAGCATTAATCCGCTGATATGTGCATCATCAAAGGTTATATTGTCTGCTTCCAAGTTTTCACGAACCCGCTTCCCGTGTGTAATGGTGAACTTTGTGGTTCTTTTGCAAACCACTCTGTTTACTTCTTCACCTCCATGTATCACGTTGACAGTTCGTTTTGGAGATGGTAGTTTTGGGGGCTCCTTCTTGTTCTTCATGTATGCCTGCTTACCTTTTTCACTAAACAATTCTGTTAAGTAGCCCTATTTTAATATTTTTTCTACCTCACCTTGCAAAAATCTGCAATCTGCAGTTTTGTGTCCATGATCATTATGGAATTCACACCAGAAATCTGGGTTCCTTTTATTTGGGTTCGACTTCATTTCTTTGGGCCATCAAACCTTATCACCCACATTTCTTAATACTGAAATTAGTTCGGAAGTACTTATATTGAAGGTGTGATCCCCAATTCGTGTATTACCTCTATTTCGTTCATCCCGATCCTTTCTGGATCTTGATGAGGATGAGTCCGCATCTCTGCTTGATGGTCTATATTCTGACCGAGTGTTTTCGAACCTGGGATGTGTGTCTCGCCCCAAAGGTCCCATATAAGGGTCGTACCTGTTCTTACCTGATCTTCTTTCAAATTCGGAACGTATGGATTGATACGATCTTTATCCTTCGAACGAGCAATCGTATCTTCTTTAATACGAAGCTTAGTGTTGTACCTGTTATTAACGTCGTTCCATGTTGTAGCTGGGAATTCCCACAAGCTTTCCTTGAGCTTTCTCGTGGCTTCTGAGCTTTTATCATTTAAATTGCTTGCAAATGCCATGGCTGCCCAATTATCAAGCACCCTTGGTAGCATCATTCTTTCTCGTTGAAACCTGTCTACAAATTCACGAAGCAATTCCGTGTCTCCTTGTTTTATTTTGAATATGTCTTCCATTTGTTTTTTGACTTTTTGCGCACCGGGATGCGCTTTTATGAAAGAATCTGCAAGCTCAGCAAAATAATCAATATAATTTTAAGGGAGAAGAGAATACCAGGTTAACGCTCCCTTAGTAAGTGTTTTTCTGAATTGTTTGACTAAGATCAACTCGATTTCTTGTTTTGTTAAGTCATTTCCTTTCACTCCAGTGGTAAAATCAGTCGCATGGCCGCGTGAGTCAGTTGTCCCGTCATACTTAGGAATATCAGGCATTTTGACTATCTTGGGACTAGGCTGGGGTGCTGCGCTCGGTTTCCAAGGTTGTTGAGAATACCTATCAATGTCAATGCCTTTGATAACAGGTGGTACTCAAGGAATCTGTTCGATTTGATCGTTTTGTTCCTTCACCTATTTCTGCAAGGTTAGTAATAAAGATTGTAACTCAAAGTTATTGGACATACCTGGTCTCGCTTCAAGAGATTCATTAGGAGTACCCCCACTTCCTGAGTTTGCTAACGCAGACTGAGGATTTTCCACACTTATAGTATTGTTAGGGGGTGGTGTAGGTGATGAGCCGGTAACACCCTCGCAAATTCTTGCAAATCCTGGCCCACATACTCTGCAATCATTTGTTTCACTTGATCTTGCTCTACCGTTTGATCATTATCATTGTTATTGGTGTTGGATCTTTCTTGGGATTGTTCTCTAGAACCTCGTGGGGATCCTAAAGGTGATAGAGTTCCATCCCTTTGTTGTTTATTTTCGTTGGAGTTCGACATAGTTCAGCGGATATTGCTTGAAAAGAAAACAAAGATTATCAGATTCCGGGTAACATAACCAATTTGTTTAACCAAAGAATTAGATCCTTCGACCAAAACTACTTTTAAGAAGAACGCGGGTTTCGGATAACCAAGGTAAGACTGATAATTGTAAGTAAAATGTGCAAATGGAAAATAATAAGATGCACGAAAAGTAAAGTGTATAACAATAGTAGTTCGAATGTCCTTTACAAGTTATATTTCATTCCCTTTTATCAAGAATTTCTTAATATAACGTCTACCCTTTTCAATGATTTTACATTAATGGCTAATTATGGCATTAATGTAACGTTACAATGAGTAACCGTAACTGTTGTATGAAGGTTGTGTAACGTGTGTATCATTAATTGAAGATCTCTGAATCTGCCCTTTTTTCTGCCAGGATACATTCAGACTGTATCTCTTCATATTCTCAATGATGTTGAGACTCCCGTAGCTAATTACCCTGTATGTATGATTTGTCGTGCCTCTTTGCCTCATACCTCTTCGTAGAGTCCTGTCTAGTTGTCGTGTTTTCATTGCTTCACATAGACTGTTGAGTCATCAAGAATTATTACACGTGTGAAGATCTTTTTTACCAATATAATCCCCCCTTGATTCCTTGCCTTATTTGGATTTGTTTCTGTACTGGCTACCCGATCTTGATGTTACTTGATTCATTTGCCTCAAATTGCAAGTGAATCTCAAGAGACTCGAACCAGATCTGGTTCAAAGTCTCTCATATCTTGGCTATTTCCGTCTATGTTCATCCCAATACCAGTGAGTATGAATATTTTCGTATCTTAGGATTTCAAATCTCTGGTTCAAACAAGATTTGGTTCAACTTCTGTTTATTTTTGTGAGTCTGGATATTTTTTGGTTGAATGTGTTTAGATCTTTTCAGATGTGAAACGATTTTACGTTTGTTTTGGTACTTCTCCTTTAAATTTTGAATATTTCTATCTCTATATTTTCTAGTTTTTTTCTATTATTATTCCTGACCGATCTTTTTTACCTTGGAATAAGGGTTTTTAATAGATTTTTTCCAAAACTCTTTTAACCTTTAATGGTTTTCCTTTTTGACTTATTCTACTTACTTTAATTAGTTCCATCTAAATTCCTTGTGTTTCTTCCTATTTTCTTAGGGTTCCGATGATTTAATTGTGCATTCTACTGTTACTACCTCTTTGCCTTAAATCTGGCATTAATTGCTAAGTGATTGTTTTACTTACCCTAAATTAGGGTTTGAAATTAGTCTATCCTTTAGTACTTGTATTTCCTTATTGGATTTTACCTGTTTTTACCTTATCTGGACCAATGTATGATTAATAATTTGTGCTACTTTCCTTAACTTTGCGTTGCTGGCCTGATTTTATGTTCTGATTATTAAAGTCGACTTCTAATTGATTTTGGTAATCACTACTGATTGAATCACTACTAGCCTAATTAAAGTCATCAATACTGATTGAATCCATATAATGTTTTCCTTAAATTAAGTGGTACTAGCCTAATTTTATTCGATTCTGTTGTTAATTGATTTATGCCAACTCTAATTGATTGTTAAGTTATTTTCATACCTTATTTGGGTAGCATTTGTTCATTACCTTATTTGTTTACTTCATTGAGTGCTACTTAAACACCTTCCTCACACCCTTTAGGAAAAAATTCCACAACTCTCATATTCTCACAAAAACTTAAAGCTCCCTTTGTTCTCTTGTTCTGATTTTCTGTGCTAAGTGGCTATTATTTGGCCGGCTGAAAGCCAAGGCCAAATTCTCAGGAATTCAACTGTTATTGCAATCTTACTAGCTTTCTTCTCAACTGGGATGCCGTAAATCTTGATATATTGTTCCCTATGCTTTATTCCACTAGTCTGCTTCAATTCCTAGCATGATTCTACCTTTTACATGACACTTTAATGATACTGTTAACTTAATCTTAAGTTATTTCAATAATGTGAAATCTTTCCTAAGTCAGTTTTAGGTTTATTGTTCTGAACTTTGCAAGATACTACATGCATGTAACCAAATATGTTAGTAGCTTAATTCAGGTATCCTGTCTGTTTAATACAATTGTTTCTGCCTCTGTATTTAAGCAATGATTGTTTTAAACACTAGTATGAATATCTAGCCTAGTTAAATGCCAATCTGTTTGAACTATGTGCTGAGCATGAACATGTTTGTTTCTTGGTGCAGTTCTGCCTGCAACTTTGTCCTCTGAACTTGCTTTCTTCTGAAATTGAACTATTTTAAAAACCTTCTCCCTTACTCTTTATGAGCTGATTTTCAGATTCCTACTCTTAGTAATTTAGGTTCTCACTGCCCCCAGTGTGAGCACTGCCTAGGGTCCTTGAGACTCCTCTGAACTCTGACACATTGGGGTTGGTCTTCCAATCTTTTATGAGCTCGTTTATTCTGAATGTTGTTCTGGTGTGAGCATTGCCCAGGGTCCCTGAGGCCCTTGGGAACTTTGACACACTGGAAGCCTGATTTTAATATACCATGGATGGATCACTATTGTGCTACAGATTTGTTACGATTGAAGGGCTGGTTTCCAAGATTAGATTGAGCCTATGCAGGCTCCCTCTAGTATAATTGTTACTATTATGTAATTCATTTGATATTCTAGGCTGTAATAATCTCTGCAATAATAGATTCGGGGTTAATTAGTGAAAGCTGGGGGGTTTTCTTATGTCTTTGTTAAAACTGGGTAGAAATCCTGCCTATAGGTTTAATTATGTTGATTGAATCATGTGAGTGTTATAGTTCTTTAGAGATCCTGCCTATAGGATTCTCCTGATTGTTTTGATTCTGTAGTTTCACATTTTGCATACTAGAGATCCTGCTCATAGCATTTTCCATTTAATTCTGCATTAGAAATCCTGTTCATAGGATCTACACATATTGTTCGACCCAATGCGCATTAGTGACCATGTCTATAGGACCTTTAATGTTTATGTTGATTATCTTTCCTGACAATCAGTTAATTTCTATCCAAATTTGATTAATAGATATCATGCCTATAGGAATAGAAATCAGTTTCAAACCTAGAAACCATGCCTATAGGATTTAAAAACTAATAGATATCATGCATATAGGATTTAAAAGCTAATAGATATCATGCCTATAGGGTGAAATCAGTTTCGAACTTAGAAATCCTGCCTGTAGGGGTTTAAATTAACTCAGTGATTAGAAATCATGCCTATAGGGGTTTAAATTAACTTAGCGATTAGAAATAATGTCTATAGGGGTTAAAATCAATTCAGCAATCAGAAAGCAAGCTTATAGGATTGAGAAGGAATGAAACCTGTCTTTCTGAGTTAAAATCAGTATTACTCTTAGAAACCATGTTTATAGGCTTATAATTAACTCGTAGAAATCATGCCTATAGGATTCTGTTAATCAATTTTGAATTCAATCGATTTTGGCCATCACTTAGGCAATCTGTATGACTTACTAATAGCTTTGGGCTTAAAATAGTGTCATATTACCTGCTTGGAATGTCCAGATTCGTGCTGAATAAAATCAATAGTCAAACAAAATAGTTTTAATATTCGCTTAATTAAACTATCTGTACATTCTGTTTTTGCTCATAAAGATATCATACATATAGGATTCTAAATTAACAAAGTTTGCTGATTCAATTGCGTACTTTTGTTGTCTACTTGTGGAGGTCAATGTGAGCCCTTGAAAGTCTTATTTGCCTTTTGTTTGTCGCCTAGATTTCTCATTTTCAAGTAACATACGTCTGTCTAGAATTGTAACTACCCAATCGGTCGTTCCGAAAGTTTAGCCCTATTTGCCCTATTTTTGCTTTATTATGTGTTGTTCAGATCTTTTATGTTGTGTTAGGTAGACTGGTTTGGGCTCGAAGTGGTTGTGGAGAGAAATGAGACACTTAGTCTCTTGAGTTGGCTTTATAGTTAGAAAAGTCAACTGAAAGTTGACTTATAGGTAAATGGCCTCGAAATGTGGATTTTATGGGAGTGTGTCCAGAATGTTATTTTGAGGTTCGGAGTAGAATTAGGCTTGAATTGGCGAAATTGAGTTTTTGGCGATTTCCGGTCGGCAGTGGAAAATTAGCTATCGGGTCAGAATGGAATTCCGGCAATTGGAATAGGTTCGTGGTGTAATTTTGGAGGTGTGTGTAAATTTACAAGTCATTCGGAGGTTGTTTGGTTAGTTTCTGCATCGTTGGCGAATTTTGGAAGTTCAGAAGTCCTCAGGCTTGAATCATGAGTTGATTTGGTGTTTTGATATTATTTCGAGTGTTCCGAGGGTTCGACTAAGTTCTGGCGATCATATATGTCTGGCGGGTATCATTGATTGGGGCCCCAAGGGGCTCGGAATGATTTTGGACGGTCAACGGGAGGTTTAAACTTGGAAAAATGCAGCAGGGCTAGTGCCAGTGTTGAGTTGCTGGTGTGGCCGCACCCGCGAAATGGGAGCCGCAGGTGCGATGGCCGCAAGTGCGATGGGCCTTGTGCAGGTGCGTATTTTGGCAGCCTGGCATGGGAGCGCAGGTGCGGAGATTGGCCGGATAAGTGGAGCCACATATGTGCACCTGGGACCGCAGGTGCGGTTAAAAGGTCACAGGTGCGGTTTCACTGGGCAGATCATATAAATAGTGGCCTTCGCGAAATTTAGCCATTTTTACACCATTTGTGTTCGGGTTTGGGGCTCTTGAAGATGAAATTGAAGAGGGATTCATGGGATAACACCCTGAGGTAAGGATTTTGAACTCACTACTCGATTATGATGATTTCTACCTGACTTAACATAAAATTTATGAGATTAAGGGTTAAAATGGAGGGATTAGGGTTGGAGATTCTAGACTTGGAATTGGGGATTTGAGGGGCCATTTGGGGTCGGATTTTGATGTTCTTGGTATGTATAGACTCGTGAGAGTGTAAGGATTCTAGTTTTGTGATTTTTATCGGAATCCGAGACATGGGCCCGGGGGTGGGTTTGGCAAATTTCGGGATTTTTGATAAATTTTGATAATTTTCAAATGGGCTTTGATCCTTAGCATATATTGATGATGTAAATCTGATTTTGGTTAGATTTGGAGATATAGGAGGCCGATTCGAGAGGCAAAAGCATCGCAGATTAGTATTTTGGCCGGTTTGAGGTAAGTAATGACTGTAAATCTTGTCCTGAGGGTATGAAACCCCAAACTTCACATTGTATCACTGCTTTGGAGTGGAGCACATGCTATATGACGAGTGTGTGGCGTACACGGTTGGGGGATTGTGACTTGGTCCATCCCGTAGACACTATTAAGTTGCTTATTTGATTATAAACCTTATGATATATCTTGTTTGAAGATCATTACTATGTTTTGGGCGGAATGCCGTATTTGGGCCTCATGCCATGTGTTTAGACCCCTTGGGGGCTTTTTACTACTATTCCTCGATGTGTTGACTTATGATTTATACTCAGTCATATTATGCTTAACGGATTTCGAACTCAATCTCATTTACACTATTGTTTATGCATAAAATGATATTTTTTGGTCGAGTACCCCATTTTTACTGATATCCCGAGTGGCTTTTGAGAGGTTTATGACTAAGTGAGGCCGAGAGCCTATATTGTGAGAAACATATATGGATCGGGTTGCACACCGCAGTGAGATATGTTGGATCGGGCTGCACGCGGCAGCGAGATATGTTGGATCAGGCTGCACGCCGGAGAAAGATATATGGATCGGGCTGCACGCCACAACGATATTAGGTTGGGCTACACGCCACATCGATATAGCACTTGGGTTGTAGGAGAACCTCCAGAGTCTGTACACCTCCAGTGAGCGCATGTACCTACTGAGTGCGAGTGCCGAGTGACGACTGATTAGGAGGCATGAGTGGCTGTGAGGTTGCCCGAGGGGCTGATTTTTAGTGATGGTGAGGCATGCTGAGGGACTGATTCTGAGTGATGTTATGCCCGAGGTGCGGTTTATTGTTCATATTTTTGCCCGAGAGTCTACTTATGATTTATATCATTTTACAGTAAACTTCTTGGACATTTTATTGAAACTGTAGGAAATTACATTTTCAAAGGATTTTCACTGAAATCGGCTTTTTAAGCGTGATGATTTAACGTATACACTATTGGAAAGAAAGACTGTTCTTATTGTTAATTGATGACTGGATTTTATGTGTTTCTTACTGCTCAGACCTTATTTACTTTCATTACTACTGAGTTGGCATACTCACATTACTCCATGCACCTTGTGTGCAGATTCAGGTGCTAGGGCAGAGTGAGCTGTTTACCTGCCTCAGGGATTTCTCGGAGATATGCGAGGTAGCTGCATGCATCTGCAACCCTTCTTTCTTCTTATTTTTATTATAAAGCTTATGTTCCAGACTTGTATATTTTTGTTAGATGATCATTACCAGTGACTCCGGGATCTTGGGGTCGTATTTAAATGAAACCTTTATGGATTATCAACTTAGTAATGATTTAAATAAAATATTCTTCACGTCATGATTGTTAACTTGGCTGGCCTAGTTCCACGATAGGTGCCATCACGACTAGTTTAGATTTGAGGTCGTGACGAGTTGGTATCAGAGCCGAGGTTACATAGGACTCACCGGTCATGAGCAGGTTTAGTAGAGTCTTGCGGATTAGTACGGAGACGTCTGTACTTATCTTTGATAGGCTGCATAACCCTTAGGAAAAATCTCACATTCTTGAATTTTTGTCGTGCGAATCCATTATTTCAGCAAAAGCATAACTCTTTGAATTCCTTTCATGCATTCGAATGCACACGTGAGCTCTTGGTATCAGTCGTGTATCGAGGCTTGTGATTTACATGGGTGAGGTGCGAGAGGCAATTTTTGCATGTTTATAATGGGCTAGTCAAGAGGGCTTGAGGCCGGATTTTATTATGTGGCTTGAGTGCTGAGATTCGGTTGTGTGAGCTGTGCATTTGGGACTTATATTTCCGTTTGTGTCATTATCGGTGGGGTTTTGTGACTGGATGACTATGTGGCAAGTGTGATTCGTTGGTAAGGTGTGTTCAAATTGTTTGATTGTGACAAAAAGGATTGGCTGGAAATGTGGCAAGAACTATTCAGTGTTTGATTTTTGTCTCGAGTTGGCATATCGCTTCGAGTTGTGAGTGTACTGAAGAACCTCTCATGTAGTTTAGTTGTGGAGGGAAGTGAAATCTTCCTGTTGTGTTATGAGTTCCAGGTGATGTCTTTTGGGCTAACCAATGCCCCAGTAGCGTTCATGTATTTGATTAACGGTGTATTCCAGATGTATTTACACTCCTTCATTATTGTATTCATTGATAACATCCTGGCGTACTCACGTATCCAGGAGAAGCATACTCAGCATTGATGAGGGTATTATAGAGATTGATGGTGGAGAAGATTTATGCAAAGTTCTCCAAGTGTGAATCTTTGGCTCAATTCAGTAGCATTCTTGGGGCACGTTTTGTCCAGTGAAGGTATTCAGGTGGTCAGACGAGTGTGAGTAGAGCTTTCAGAAGCTCAAGATTTCATTGACCACAACTCTAGTGTTAGTTCTGCCATCAGCTTCAAGTTCTTATACCGTGTATTGTGATGCCTCGAGGGTAGGCATTTGTTGTTTTTAATGCAGGAGGATAGAGTGATTACGTAATAGCTATGATTTTGGGAAGGGCATAGAGGAATGTCAGTTAGAGGCTAAGAAGGCGGGGTTATCTCATGCGGGGCGTCCTGAGGTTATGTAATCCTTATGTTGTTTTATAGCAAGTTCTCTTTTACCAGTAGTTGATATATGATGCAATTTGAGTCTAGATCACTTGTGGAAGTTGGCATGACCATTACAATGGTGAATGCGAGATTTGCAGATGGAGTTTGAGAATGAATCGAGTAATAGAAAATATTTGTATACAGGTTGTAATGTACTCTATGGGTAAATGGATTTTATTGAATGATTGAGTTATAATTGTAAAAGGTGTAGTGTGTGCAGTGTAGGAATTTGCTTGTTGCTTCGAATGTGTGGACTACTTCCTAGGAAGTTGGTATGCATATGGGGACATGTCGTTCTGTCTGTTTGATCAGTGTAATTGAGAGTTGCGTAGAGTGGATGACTATCGAGAATGGTTCTGATGGATTCAAGGTTATATGTAACAATTGAGGATCTTCAAGGTGTGTATTTAGCTAGGACTGAGAATTACGTTGCAGGGTGTCAAGACTTGTGGCATTTCTACGTTATCATGGATTCTACATATTAGTATTAGGAAAAATGAAGGTAATGGCTTTAAATTCACAGAAAGTCTCTTCAGGGTATGTATTTTGAATGTGGTAGTTTTGGGGATATTTGAGAGAATATTCAGCGGCTTACGAGCCTTAGACGGTATGGTGTTATGCTTGGGTCTCGTGTGGTGAGTCTGGATTGAGAATTTGCGGTATTATGGCAAGGAGATGTATCGATTTGAAGGTAATTCAAAAGGAACTTGGATTAATATGACATCTTGGTAGTAGGTCAGATCGGCATGGTAAGGGGTATGATTAGTCCTTTGGGTGCTTATGAGGTAATGAGTTTCTACAGGTGTTTCTTGGCAATGCTCTCGGGTCTTGGTGACATGCGAAGCTTGGTTGAGTTAGAAGGATTCAGTCATGTCAGTTTGGTGTCGTACAAATGAGATTTAGAGAGTTCTTGATGGTTTCTACTACGGTTAGAGATGTGTATTTTCTACTGGCATGAGGAGAAGGTGATGTGTAATTATTTTGCTTCTAGATGGGATCAAATTTAAAGTTCTTGGCTAGTTAGGTACGTAGTTTCTTGTGGCTCAGAAGTGATTATGAAGTTCTCATATTTAGCATAAGATGGCATGGTGTATGGGATATGTTGTGTAGAGAGTGAGATTAGATGTGTGAGGTCTCGGTTCAGTTCTGGAAGGAAGGTCATAAATTCTTAGGCGGCATTGGCAGTTCCAGTTGACTAGGTAGATGATATCACTATTGGGTGGCTTGATGAGGGTATACATTTCAGAAAGGGAAATGTGTTTGAGTTAATGGTGCTTCCTTTTGCGACGCTCTCTTGTTGGACCGACTATTGATATTCATGTTTGCTTGGTGGCACAGAAGAAGTTTTAGGGTATCCCTTGTGGAATGACTGGGTGTTAGAGGTGTGTATGTATTCGAGCGGTGGATTTGGGATCAGATATGGTAATTCGTGCACTTTATAGACTTCGAGACAGAGAGTTCTCATAAATAGGTTATTTTGTGGTTACTATTGGGTGGCTTGATGAGGGTATACATTTCAGAAAGGGCAATGTGTTTGAGTTAAGGGTGCTTCCTTCGTATTGCGGCGCTCTCTTGTTGGATCGACTATTGATATTCATGTTTTCTTGGTGGCACAAAAGAATTTTTTGGGTATTCCTCGTGGAATGACTGAGAGTAGAGGTGTGTACGTATTCGAGCGGTGGATTTTGGATTAGGTATGGTGATTCGTGCGCTTCATGGACTTCGAGACTGAGAGTTATCATAAATAGGTTATTTTGTGGTTGCGGAATGTGAAGATGCGAGCACGCTAGTTAGATGCTAGTATGGGCCATGATTCAGTCATTGTGAACCTTCGGAGAGTTACCTATCTGTTGTGGGTGACCAGAGTTGATTTAGGGTTATTTGTAGGCCCAATATGGGTGTGTGTTCTGCACCGGGTTGGTATTGTTGACTCCGAATTGCTATTGTTGAGGGACGTACCATTCGATTGTCATTGAGCTTATTCGTGTTCTCGAGTGATCTATAAGTGACTCTTCTGTGTTGTGAGGAGTTGTGATTGTTGGTTATATGCACATATATGTATTGGTAAAAAATATAGATTCATACGTGTACAAATTTTGGATGACTCAGCCAGCCAGGTGGACCAAATAAAAAATCACACGTGGACACGGGATAAAAAGGTACGGTCGATGCAAGGAATTAGCCGCGGAAAGATCATCAAAGAATAAGAGACACGGTCACAACGAATCCAGACGCAATAATGGGCCGATTCGAAGATCAGCAATCAATGTCTTGTACGTTATGTAACTCCTAAAATAACAGTTACTATTCACCATTGTAACGCCTCATTAATGTAATAATTAATCATTAAATAGGCTATCATGGCATAAATACAAATGTTGTACTAGGAGAATATCCCTATAAAAGGGATAAAAATGTAACAAACAAGATCATCTGATTTCTCGGATACTAAGCTATTTTAATTTTTTGCATATTGCTCTCGAAATTATTGCTACTTTATTCTTTATTTTATTAATTCGATTATCAGTAACCCGAGTTTATCCTAAATTAAGCTTTAGTCAAAAGATCTTATTTGTTTGTTAAACAATATGGTGCGGTTTTATTTGGGCTTTATAGCGGGATTTGAGTAAGGTAAGTAATTGGGTATTGCTAGATTGAGACATATTGGTTATGTTCTTTCTGATTCGTATGGCATGGTATCGTCCGATTCCCCCGTGGTTATGGCAATGCACTTTGAGTACTTGATGTTGAATTTCACATGATTATTGATCTTGAGCAAGGTGGCTGAAGTATTTCACGTGAACCAACGTTTGGATGGGATCACGCATTGTAGCAGAGTTATGTAGAGGTATGACCCTTGGTGTCAGATTCATGTGTTTTGATTTTTCGATGTGTCCCATGCGCTTAGCATGGTGTTGTGATGGTAATTGTTAATGGCAGGATAGTCCTCTTGTGTGAATCTTTTTTATATGATTTGAGCTCGTTGGGATGTTGCTATTGGGTGCACGAGTTGCACATGTTATGGATTTGGATTGTATTGATGTGTCGTGTCATCAGAGTGGTCGTGTGGGATGAGAAGAGATCATTGGACCTAGAACGAATATTGTTGGAATTAACTACATCATGGTTGGAAGGATGGTATCCGAAGTTGGCTTAGAAATCTGCTATAGTTCCTGTCGGAGAAAGGGGGAGCTCCATGACTGGCTGATCGGACGAGTGGTTGCTAGTTTCTACGTGTTGTTTCATCATCGGCAGCATATGAAAGTGTTAGAGCGAGGCATTGCTCGATAAGAGGTAATGTACTGGTATTTGGTTGTTTTGAACAGCTATTGTGTGACAACCCAGCCGGTCGTTTTGCGTATTACGACCCCGTTCCCATAAATTAAACCTTCCATAGCGGCTACTCGTGCTTTATGACTTGCGGGAGCGGGTGGTTCGGGATTTGGAAATGATTTGAGTGGTTTAGGAACACTTGGTTCCTTAAGGTTGGCCTATTTGGCCAAGTTTGACTTCGGTCAACATTTTTAGCAAACGACCTCGGAATCAAGTTCTGACAGCTCCAGTAGCTCCGTATGATGATTTCGGACTTGGGCGTATGTTCGG
This sequence comes from Nicotiana undulata, assembly GCA_005239495.1. Lineage (NCBI taxonomy): Eukaryota > Viridiplantae > Streptophyta > Magnoliopsida > Solanales > Solanaceae > Nicotiana > Nicotiana undulata. Next base: position 43,820 of record ML267745.1, read on the forward strand.
CTCAAGTTTATGACGACCCGAAGCATTTCGGCGCCCGAAATGGAAATAAGGATTTCCTTAAGTTTGGAATTTGGCTTGAAATGAGACTTTATGCTATCGAGGTCCGAACGGAATTTCGGGACAGGAAATAATTCTCGTATAGTCATTTATGACTTGTCTGCAAAATTTGAGGTCATTCCGAGTAGTATAGACCCGTTCGGCGCAATGAAATGAATTCTAGATATTTCAAATTTATTAAGTTATGATTTCAGGGGTTTTGGAGGGTGATTTTGAGTTTTAGCAATGTTATGAGTGTTCCGTCGGCTCGACCAAGTTCGTATAATGATATGGGACCTGTTGGTATATTTTGACGGGGGCTCGGGTGGGCCCAGGTGCCTCCGGGAACCCGCACGAGGCCAAAAACCAGCAAAAACCATTGTTGGTGCAGCTACTTCTGCTGTGACCGCACCCGCGGTCTCTCAGTCGTAGGTGCGAGTCTGCACCAGCGGTCCAGCCTTCGCAGGTGCGACCCGCATCGCAGGCGCGGCCCTTCTTCCGCAGGAGCGGGATCGCTGGTGCGGACTCCTTCTCTGCAGGCGCGATGCCCAGGGTCCCAGGCCCTTTTTCGCAGGGGCGATGATATTCTCGCAGGTGCGAGAATGCACCTGCGGTCCCAAAGTCGGAGGTGCGGAAATCACTGTTGCCAGCCCCTTTAAATGTCCAAAAATATGGGTTTTCTTCATTTTTATCCACCATCAACCTCCATTAGAGAGCATCCAAGTTTGATCAACACCTCCCACGACAACCCACTGTAGAGGTAAGTAATTCTCTTCTATTTTTCACTATTATGCATAGAATTCAACGGGTTTAATTCCTAAAGAATCAAAATCATAAAAGTTTTAATAGAAATTCTAGGGCTTTGAATAAATTGGTAAATTATTCATTTGAGCCTATGAATCCTTGTATAGATCACATAACTTCGGTCCTTAGACTTCTGGTAGGTGATTTCTTCAAGAATTTTCGAAATCCAAACGTGTGGGCCCGGGGTCGAAATTCTGGAAATGGTCAAGAATGCTTAATTTTAGGATTTCTTGTTAATTCTTCTTCTTGGAACCTAAATTAATTCAATTATACCATGTTTGGTTAGTTGCGAGCTGTCGAGGGTGAATTTCGAAGATCATGGCGCATCCTTGATCCGAGGGGTGATATCGTCATGAGGTGAGTCTCATTTCCAAACTTGTAAGGGGGAAATGTCCCCGTAGGTTCCTTGTTTGATATGTGTACATGTTGAGGGGTCCGCGTACGCACCAAATGACGACAATCCATATGTGACGACTATATTGCTATGTTGGGTAGCCGTAGGACCCACGAGCATGCCATTTCGTGCCTTATTTGAACCATTGTGTGTATCATAAATTGTGTTTATTGTTGAAATGACATGGGAGAGGTAACAATATGATGATGTAAATCCTAATTGGCTATCAGTGATATGATATTGACACAATCCTGTTGCGATCACGGTCGAGTCGGTACCCGTAGGTACCTACATATGAAAACTATTACTATCGAGTCAGCACACGAGTCGCAGGCATGATGCGTGATTGTGGGGAGCTTATTACTATCGAGTCAGCACACTAGTCGTAGGCATGATGCGCGATCGTGGGGAGCTTATTACTATCGAGTCAGCACATGAGTCGTAGGCATGATGCGCGATCGTGTGGAGATTATTACTATCGAGTCAGCACACGAGTCGCAGGCATGATGCGCGATCGTGGGGAGCTTATTACTATCGAGTCAGCACACGAGTCGCAGGCATGATGCGCGATCGTGGGGAGCTTATTACTATCGAGTCAGCACACGACTCGCAGGCATGATGCGCGATCGTGGGGAGCTTATTACTATCGAGTCAGCACACGAGTCGCAGTTCTGATTCGCGATAGTGGGAAACTTTAAAGTGTTCTTGAGAATTTCATTGGTTTTGATGTTAAATCCATAGTTTTAGGTGTTATTTTAGCGATTTGATTGCACGATCATGTATGTATGATGTGTTTAGAGTTGTGTGCATGTTTGGGTTGGAGCCCTGAGGGCTCGGGTGAGTTTCAGATAGGCTTCGCGGTGTTTTGGACTTAGGAAATTCTGTTGTCATGACTGCTTCTGGTGCACAGATAATTTGTGCTTCGCGATCACGTAGAGTAAACTTGAGGAAAATTCTTCTTCGCGAACGCGAAGTGCTGGTCGCGAATGCAAAGTGCTGGGGTGGTACCATTCGCGAAAGCTGGTCAGTCTTCCGCAAACACGGTGGTTAGGGACCTGGGGGAGGGGTGTCTGTTTCTTCTACGCGAATGTGGCCACAGGGTCACGAACGCGATGTCTTGGGGTGAGGTGCCTTACGTGAACGCGTGGAAGGACTCGCGAACGCGTAGGCTAATCGAGCCACTGCTTCGCGATCGCAGCAGACCCTTTGCGAACGCGAGGAAGGTCTGACGCCGGTGATTTAAAACAGACAAGAATTGGTATTTTCTCAAAATTTCACAACTCTTTCATTAGAGCTCGACTTTGGGCGATATTTGGAGTGGTAATTCAACACCAAATCATAGGTTCGTGTTCTTAAACTCATTCCTTTCAATTACCATCAACACCCATTAGATTTCTAGGCCGAAATCTTGTTCTTTAAGGGTAGAAATTAGGTATTTTAGGAGAATTGGGGATTTTATAAATTTGGGAATTTGGACCTCGATTTGGGATCAGATTCCATACTAATTGCATATTCGGGCTCGGGGGTGAATGGATAAATGGATTTTGGTCCGAACCTCGAGTTTGGACCAAGCGGGCCCAGGGTCAGTTTTTAACGTTTTTGGGAAAATTTTGGAAATAAATAATTATTCATTTAAATTATTTCCTTTAGCGATAATTGATGTGATTAAGTTGATATTGACTAGATACGAGTGTTTCGAAGGTGGAAAATAGACGAAAAGCAATAATTGAGCATTTAGTTGGCCGTCGGATCGAGGTAAGTGTTTGGTCTAACTATGACTCGAGGGATTAGGGATCCCCGGCTAAATTTCTATGTGAAATTTCATGCGTGTGGCGTATAGGTTAGGCGACGAGTACCTGTGCACCGCCAAATTACTTGGTTAGCATGTTCCCTTCCTCGTTCCCAATTTATTATCTTCCTATCTTAACTGTTTCATGCTTATTGATGCTTATATGTCTAATGGCTTTTGTTAGATATTGTTTACTTATTTGAAAGTATTAGTTGTTTTGTAGTTTAACTGTGGTACATTAATGGTTAAGCTGGTTGTCGGGGTTTTATGATACATTCCGGTTGGTCTCGCTGTGTAGTATTAATTGGTGAAGTTCCCTAATTGTTTTTTTTCGTTTACATTGGTTTGAAGCATAGATGTTTCAGAGGGTTTTGAGCTAAATTGTGAAACATTTGTTCTTATATGTAACTGATGATTGTCTGGTGGGATCGGGTTACACGCCGCAACAAAGAGTAATAAGGATGGACTGAGGGATCGGGTTGCACGCCGCAATAGGAGGAACAATGGTGATATATTGAGGAGTAATAAGGGTGGACATGTGGGATCGGGTTGCACACGCAACATGAGGAATAAAGGTGAATGTTCATATTATTACTGATTATATGGTGGGATCGGGATGCACGCCGCATCATTTGGTTATTTATTTGTGTTGCTTCTACTGTGATTTCATTCTGTAGCATTGAAACTTTCTTAAGGATTGGTTATAGTTGAGTACTAGCAAGATAACTGGGTTCCATATCTATTTACTGCAAGTTACTGTTCTATTTTATTTCGCATTTCCTTTTTGCTTTATCATAAACTAAATACAGGTTATATTATAAATGCCCCTTCGTAGCCTTGTCACTACCTCGTCGAGGTTAGGCTCGACACTTACCAGTACATGGGGTCGGCTGAATTGATGCTACACTCTGCACATCAGTGAAGATTTTGGAGCTGATTGTGGCTGATCGAGATGTTTGCAGATATTCATCCAGCCAAGGTAGTCTTGCAGGCGTCCGTAGGTCCTGGCGTCCCTTCCTATGCTTTACATTTCTATTTATTTTCTCTTCGAGACAGATGTATTTTCTTTCAGACCCATACTTGTAGATATTCAGAGAATGTTCGTGACTTGTGACACCAGTTTCTGGGTGGTAACAGTTTCGGTTTTATTAGTAGTATAAGTGTAATTCAGTTCATTATGCTTTTCAACTTTTATTCCCGATGATTTAGTCTTATTGCATTTTAATTATAAAGGAAAAAGTAAAAGAAAAAGATAAATAGAACACTGACGTTGGCTTGCCTAGCGAGTGCATATTAGGCGCCATCACGGTTCGGACGGTGGAAAATCTGGGTCATGACAGCGAGTATTTCTATATGTACTATTCCGACGATTAAGGTCCGTTCACGAGTCTAGAATAGTCATACGAGTGTTAAAATGGATTGTGTTAGTAGCCGTCTCATGTATTATTAAGGAGTAAATAGAGCCTCCCAAAAGATCCTTGTCTTCTATATGTAACAAGGCGTCTAGACGTGAATTAAAAATTATATACGAATGGCCTAACAACTCAGAAGCAATATAGTGTCCGTATATTAAGGGATATTTATACACGAATAGTTCAACAAGGTAGCATAATGGATAGTTTACTGAATGATAAGAATGATTCGACCACGGAATACCACGACTTCCAATACTTACGCGCTTGTGTTCACAAAACTGATAAAGATCCACGAATGTAGTTACTTGCTCACAAGTTAAGAAAGGTTGATTATATATGAGGGTGATTTTACTAGATGATATACACTATCTATGGAGTTTCAAACTACAGAATATCATAAGTTTAGCAATAATAATGTAGTTGATAGAGAGTAACTCCCGCAACTCTTATTATGTATTGATGAATGGATATGTATATATATAATGATTATCCTCACAAGCTAAGCATATTACATAGGTATAAGTAGACAGAATTATATAATTCTTAGAAAAGAGTTATTATATGAAATAAGCATAAAAATGTGATTCCGAAATAGTTACAACGTTCTTTATGACTATATAATATGCAATACGAAGGATGACGTAACAATTGGCTAAGGAATAATTCTTGGTTACTGTAATGGGTTACTCACGAACCTATATGTTTATGAATACGAGTTTATCTATTGATGATTGGATGATGTCTTTATGAGTGATATGAAATGAGTATGTATAAGACATGATCCCTACAAACCGTCTATGAACGCGTGGGTGTATAATAAAGGTTGGTTGTGGACGGTCTCAGTTGTACACAGCCAGACCACAGTATTATGAGTCGTACAGATAGTCTACTATGTTACGCGTACGAGCCACTAGTTATCCTTGTTTATGAGTGAGACTTACGGGAGGTCTCTTATGAAACGCGTAAGTGCCACCTTTATGGTTCAGTGTAGCCCTAAAGATGTTTATCTGTCTGATATAGCAGATGGGAACAAGTTCAGGTATATCATGACACGAATTAAATGAATATATGACAGTCGCGACATTAGATGTACTCGGCCAACTGCGCCTTCCCTTTTAAGTCTACATCCTTTGTAAGGTAATTTGGATAGTTCAATACTTCGATATGTTACGAGTCAGAATAAGGTAAATATAATTCCCAGATTTCATTAACCCTCCAGATTACTTTTTGTATATAATATATACATGTCCGTTCAATTTCAATTACAACAACACAACAAACCCAGTATGTTCCCACCAGGTGGGGTCTGGGGAGGGTAGTCTGTACGTAGACTTTACCCCTACCTAACAGGAAGAGAGGCTATTTCCAACAGACCCTCGGCTCATGAAGGGTAATAAGAAGAGTGGATACCAAGAAAGGAAGAAAGAGGGAAGACAAAAGAAAAAGGGAGAGATAAAGGATACGTAGTACCAAATACTAGCAATAAGGGATACAATACCTGAGGCGAATAAAAACACACAATGTAATAAAAATCTAAGAATATGAAGGGACATGCGTGCTACTAAGACTATTGGTTAGCAACTAAAAACTACCCACTAACCTTATATCTTAAACCTCGACCTCCACACCCTCCTATCAAGGGTCATGTCCTCAGTAAGCTGAAGTAGCGCCATGTCCTGTCTAATCACTTCTCCCCAGTACTTCTTAGGCCTACCTCGACCTCTTCTCAAACTCGCCATGTCCAACCTCTCACACCTCCTAACAGGGGCATCAATGCTTCTTCTCTTAACATGTCTGAACCATCTCAGCCTCGACTCATGCATCTTGTCCTCCACGGAGGCTATTCCCACTCTGTCTCGGATAACTTCATTCTTAATCTTATCTCTCCTGGTACACTCACACATTCATCTCAACATCCTCATCTCTGCTACTTTCATTTTCTACACGTGGGAGTTCTTGACTGACCAACACTCAGCCCCACACAGCATAACCGGTCGAACCACCACTCTATAAAACTTACCATTAAGTCTTGACGGCACGTTCTTATCACATAAAATATTGAAAGCGAGCCTCCACTTCATCCATCCCACTACGATGCGATGTGCGACATCTTTGTCAATCTCCCTGTTAACTTGAAGAATAGACCCGAGATACTTAAAACTCGCACTCTTGGGATAACTTGAGCATCAAGCTTTACCTCTACGTCTGCTTCATGGGTGCTGTCACATAATTTTTACTCCAAGTATTCTATTTTGGTTCTGCTCAATTTGAAACCTTTAGACTCCAAGGTCTGTCTCCAAACCCCCAACCTCACGATAACTCCGCTTCGTGTCTCGTCAATCAACACTATATCATCGACAAATAGCATGCACCAAGGCACTTCCCCTTGGATGTGTCGCGATAGTACATACATCGCTAAGGAAAATAAAAATGGGCTAAGAGACGATCCCTAGTGCAACCCATCACCACATGGAAATGCTCCAAGTCCCCTCCCACAGTCCTCACCCAAGTCTTTGCATCATCATACATATCCTTAATCACCCTTATGTACGCTACCAGAATGCCACTAGCCTCCAAACATCTCCACAGGACCTCCCTCGGGACTTTATCGTACGCTTTCTCAGGGTCAATAAACACCATATGAAAGTCCTTCTTCCTCTCCCTATACTGCTCCACAAATATCCTACCTAGACGAATAGCTTCCGTAGTCTACGCCCCCGCATGAATCCAAACTGATTCTCGGAAATAGACACACACCTCCTTACCTTGGCCTCCACCACCCTCTCCTAAACTTTCATAGTGTGACTCAACAGCTTGATACCCCTATAATTGTTGTAATTTTTGATAGAACCCTTGTTCTTGTAAAGCAGAACCATCATACTCCACCTCCATTCATTAGGCATCTTCTTCGTCTTAAAAATAACATTAAACAGCCTAGTGAGCCACTCCAAACATATGTTATCTGCCTTACGTACTTAGTATATTTCTTTGTATTTATGTTACATCATCTGGGCACTGCATTCATGCCTGCATGTCCAGGTATCCAGTTTGTCGGGCTTTTATCATAGACAGAGTTGATATCTAGGTGAGGATTGGCGAATCTACATTTCATCTGGAGTAAAACCGAGTCCAGAGGCTATCAGATTGTCCTATGTATATATATTTTTGGGTAGGTCAAAGCCCTATTGTGGTAATGATTTGATGTCAAATACTATTAGAGGATTTGTAGACACATGTTCAGTATGTACAGCATGTCAGAGGCCTTGACAGCCCGTGTGTATCCATATTTTGAGTACGATGGCTGGTTGATACATCATTTGCCTACTTACAGTTATACATTACGAGTTGTGGCTATATTGTCCTATGATAGTTACAGAAAGAATTAGTTCACCCAAGTCGGCCTATGCATGTTCTAGTTTTTGTCGAATGATCATGAGTTACAGAGTGATTCGCTCAGGTAAGTACGACACCGAGTGCCAACCATGGCTCCCTAGGCTGGGGCGTGACACCAACCATGCACGCAAGTCATAGTACATCATATGAAGCTACTCAAGACTCCAAACCATCCAACGGAATGCCAATAATCAAAACAAGTTGTTGGTCATTACACTATTTGAGATACTTTCGTCAAAGTATGCCCTCTTTACCAAAGCCGGCTTAAGGTCCAAGCAAATGAGGCCCTTGCTTTAGGCCCCTCAAAAATTGGGGCCCCAAAATATTCTTACTAATTAGTTTTATGTCTTTAGCATATTTTTTAAAATTGAATCTTCTTAAAATAGATACAAACTCATTGTAAAAAGAGAAAGAAGTAGTTATAAAAAAGGACAATTTAAAGGTGGAGACATGGAAATAATAACCTTTACGTGTAAAAAAATTATAATTTTTGGCAATCCACATTTTTTCCCCCTAAGTCATGTCTTCGAATTTCATATGTACATATGTTTTTTTCTTCTTCCTATGAACTTACATATTTTGTCAAAGAACCAAAATGTACTGAATAATTTGAGTTGTACCTTCATTTTCGTTCTTCCACGTGTTTTCAAGCATTAAAATAAGTCAATTGTAGTATTGAAATTAGGGGTGGGCATTTGGTATTTCGGTTGGTATTTATGAATTTTGGTTCGGTATTCGGTTTATCAATTGTGTATACCAAATACCGTACCAAAATATTTCGGTACAGTTCGGTATTTCTTATTTTGGCTCGGTACGATTTCGGTTTAAACCAAATCTATGTTATAAGGCTTGTGCCTAATCAAATTTGTAGCTCTTCGGGTTGAAAAGATAAGCTTCAACTTTTGAAACCAATACAACTATTATTATTTACTAGCATTTGACTAAACACGAAGGCAATGCAAGGAAGTATCTTATAATTCCATTGGCTAATACAAGAGAAAAAGTTGCACCTAAGTATCAGATTTGCATGTTGATGTTGTTACCAAGTTACTGTTGCGTGTTTGCTCTGTTGATGTGAAAGGCTACTCTTGCTGAGTGGAGTCCAGAAGAATTTGGCAAGGGTGGTTCCATTGTCTACAAGAAGTTCACTAGGACTCCTTTCTGTGGATCTCCCAAGTCCGTTCTGAAGGGCTGCTGGAAGGAGGAAGAGAACGAGGAAAAAGAGTAGTATCTTGAGGGTCGTGTTATTTTTGTTTCAGTGTTCGTGTCTGTCAGTGTCAGTGTCAGTGTTAGTGTCTGCGTCGTTTGTTTATGTTTTTCAGAATAAAGGACTTGATGTTCAAGTTGTGCGTCGTTCGGATTTGTAATGTTGATGTTCAAATTCTGAACTAGTCTAGTTTTTTGGTGTTCCACCAGAAGCCCTATGAATCTCCATTTTGAGTTATCGTGTGTGTTTTTGTTCCGTTGTTTCAAATAAACATGTCTGTTGTGTGTAATTAAAAAATATATTACAACTTACACGTAAAAAGCAACAGTTCCTTTTATGCCTCTACTATAAAGCCATACTTTACTCTAAAGAAGTAGGGGTTTTGGACTTTTGAGGTGTGGGCTTAAAGTTATTGGGCTAAAAAATAAAAATAAAGTTGGGCTTGGACTAAACTATTTCGGTATACCGAAATACCGAAATATCAAAAATCCAATACCGTATACCGAACCGAAATACTGAAATATTTGTACCGAAATAAACTGAAATACGGAAAAGACCGAAACCGAAATATCAAATTAATTCGTTCGGTTCAGAATTCGATTTTTCGGATTTTATGCTCACCCCTAAGTGAAACTTTCTCTAGAATTAGTTTATTTGATACACATCATGAAATTATCAACTTTCAGAATCACGTTAAATCTTTTTAATTCTTTTTTTTTTTAAAATCAGAAGTTAAACATGTCAACAACAAAAATAAGTATGAATCAGGTTATTGAAAATTGAAAAAATAGAAGGAAAACTTTAATAAAATCTAAAAAAACGTACTCTTAATAATTTTTTATTAAACAATAAAAAATTAAATAAGAAATATGGGAAAATGTTCTTAAAATGAACAAGTCTTCTATCTAATTGAGCTAAGTGGTAATAAAATTCAAGAAAAAGAGAACTCCGTATGTTAATAAGTAAAAAATAATAATATAAATAACGAAAGATATGTTCATGGATTAGTTGTGAGAATATTGTCAGTGCACACTCTAGTAGAAAGTCTAATTAATGATCTATCAGGTAGGTGGGTTTTGAATATGGAGATCTGGAAAGTCAAAAAGGGTGGGAATAAAAGAAAGTGGAGGAAAAGAAGAAAAGAAGGAATTAAGAAAGAAAAGAAAAGGAGAAAGAAGAAGTTATGCGGTGCACCTTGACGGGATCAAATTCTCCTCTTCGCCTTTAAATGGAAGGTTATGCTCCCTCTATGAGGAATATCAGTTAAAGTATGTAATAGTTTCGAAAACCCTTGTATATGCAAGTATTAAGTATAAGATTCTCCCAACCATACTGCTGTGGAGAACTATTTTTCAAATATTTTTATCGTAAATATTTTGGTATATATATATATATATTATATTATAATAAAAAAGCACGAATAATTTACGCTAAATGTTTAACGATTAAAATATCCTCGAAATTTTGATAGACTTTTATGCCTTATAACTTTGAGTTAAAGATGGATTTGATTGTAATATTCCAAATATTACCCCAAGAATGGAATTCTTTCCGGAATAAAACTCCACATCCGACAGCAAATTTCTACTCTACCAATATCTAGAACTTCTAATACAACTAAAAATTGGCAACGTTGGAAATAATTATGAATTGGATAAACTTCTAATATATTTATACTATACTTGTCATTTGATAAACAACGTTGATTTATACCATACTATACTATATACACGTTGCAACTCAGAGACGCTAAATCTCAATTGGTGTACTCCTAATAAATCAATCACTTTCAAAAATAGATATACTAAGTTACATCTCAAAGTTCTCTATGACGATTGGTTTGAATGGAATGATAAGAATAAGGGTTGTATAATTTCCTAGCGATAACTTTTGTATAATATGATTTCTTCTGTATGATAAATGAATGTGTTTTGAATGTGTGGCTAAACGTTTTGTTTACCTCAAAAATGGTAGTAACAAATAGATTTGATTTGTGATTTTAAAGATATGTGATTTATTTCAATACTAGGTAATAAGAAAACAATATTAAGGGTAAGTGAGAAGAAATGGTAAACCAAACCAGTGTTGTCAAGGCAATAGGGACCATGAGCTCGATAACCTCGGGGGTCTCGAGGTTGGCTAAGAACAATAAAGTAAGAGCAATAAACCTGAAGAACAATTGCAGAGCACAGTAAACGAGAAAAACAGAGTAGAATGTTCTATTGTAGTGAATGATATAACCTTACAAAATGATTGGGGTCCCCTTTATATAAGAGGGAAAAACCCTAATATGGTTCACTTCTAATTGTGGCAAATAATCTTATTGGTACAGCTATATAACAACCTAGTACGAATTTGTATTATTTCGCACAAATCTTATCTCATAATTTACACACTGATCCATGTGTCCTTGAGAGATTCCCGCTCTTTCTTGAGTGCCATCGAAATTGTACTGTATCGAGGCAGGTCGTGCCAAGCCTTCGATTTTGCTCCTCCGAGGTGTGCATCTTCGAGACGGGTTCGACCCTCCCTTCGAGTTGGCCGAACTCGAGCTTGAGGCAACAAGGTATTTCAAAATCGGGCTTCCTGATTTTTACCGTATAGAGATAGTCCTCGCATTTCTTAGAATGAAAAGATAAGAAATATTTTGATTTTCAACCCTTTGATACCCTAATCATGATATCAGTCACGCGAGATCAACGGTTGGTGTGACCGAAAGGTCGTGCAAAGGTCACGTCTGCATAGCTTTCGAGAAACCATTAATTGATAATGGTTGTTGCTCGTCCGTTTAGCTTCTCCAACACGCTTAAACAGCTTCTATAAATACTTCAATACTTCACTCTTCAAACTTTTACTTTCTACAACATCTTCAAGTTTTCATCAACTCCTCTCTGCACTTACCCCTTACTTGTGCTCATTTCCTAACCAGCTTCTTCTTCTCCTTCTGAATTTTCAGAACAAAAATGGCAAAAACTTCTAAGACAGTTCCACATAAAATAGGAAGCCCCTTCGTCTTCAAGCCCGTCTAAGAACAAAACGGTGGTACCTCCTCGCATTGAGGAGTGTACCCTCGGGCCTTGTGACACGTTTTCTGATTTCAAGATCGACAAACCTACCTCGATTCCGGGATGGTGTGAACCTATGTCTCACTACATTAGCTTAATAACCGGACTCGTACAAGTGAAGGCGGATTGCCGCTGGGGATGAGGTACATGTGGAGATCCCTTCACCTGAGGAGGATATTACCACTTACAAAGCAAGTTATCTAAGCGTATACACATATCCGTTCACCTTAGGTCCCGTAGAACCTCCTTTGACCCTTCTAGATCCAGTGATTCTCGACTTTTGTCCACAATATCGGGTGACGCTCGGCCAAGTTTACCCTTCATTCTGGCGAATTGTTCATCTAATTATGTATTTTTCGAGCAAGTTTGAGGGGATGCCTTTTACTCTCGACTATCTAATCAGATTATACATTCCTCGTCTCTATCGATGTGTCTTGATAAAATAACAACGTCCCTCTTCGAAGTCTTTCTTCGCTAGCATCGATGAAGATAAAGATCGAGGGTGGATGATCCGCTTTGTCCGAGTCAGGACCTCAGATCTAATTCCTGCTGAAAAGATGTCGTTCCCCGATCAACGTAAGTACTAATTTATCGAATGTGTTTCATTACTTTAATGTTTTACCTTTTCTTTGAAATAACTCATTTTTAATGATGCAACCATCGATTGGTATCCAGGTGCGGTTGCGGACCTCCCGGGCTGGGTTTGGCAACTGGCTTCCACTTCCACATATGCCGAGCTCTTTTGCGCGATTTGGCCAAAGGCCAATGGGAGGCAAAAAACCACGGTGAGTTCTTGTTATTTTCTATTTCCATCAATTAGGGAAGTACTCCTTAGCAAATACTTAACTTCGTGTTTGTGCAGGCCTTGAAGCTGCTTTTTCAATGAGGCTGCCCCCACCCGATGAGGCAGAAACCCTGAAGCCCGCCAAAGACAAAAAAAGGAAGAAGGGGTCGCCGGTGAACTCACCCAAGCCAAAGAAAACAAAAGTTCGAAATCCTAAGGCCGATACAGTGGCCTTAACTCCGGAAGATGCCGAACGTCTTTGTGTTGAGGACGAAGAGGATGATGATTGCCCGTTAGTGATCAGGGGAAGAGGAAGCACTGATGCTTCAGAGGCTGCTGAACCGAATGCTGTTGAACCAAAGGCTGCCGATATGGTTCAATCTTGGGATGAGGATTTTCTGAGGGGAGCTCGAGCAAAGTCCCTGAGCCATTCAGTGATAAGGATACGCCTTGTCCTGAGGGGCACTTGGTCGATGAGCTCAGGGGGCCCAACCCCGAAGTTCCTCGGAGGTGGTAGAACGCCCTGATTGAGCCACTCGGGGTAATTGATGTAAATGACTCTCTTCCACCAGGCCTGACCTTTTTCTGAGGGGCAAATACTTGATGCCCAATATATGAAGACTCCTGATGTGGGAACATCCCACGGGGAGAATGACATATTCTGTGAATGCCTTGCCGGGTTCGAGGAGGGCCCCGACCTTGATGCCTCGTTCATCTTTGAAGAGGCCAAGAAGCTTCGAAAGCGGGTAAACTTTTGACTTAGAAATTGTATTTATAGTATGCGTTTTAGCCTCTCTGACTCACTTCCTTTGTGGCAAGGTTGTGATGCTTCATTACAAATCTTTTTCCAAGTCTTAAGCTGAGCTTGCTCGATGTGAAGACGAGCTCAAGAAGCTCATGTCAGAGATGGACTGTAACGACCAGCACGGTCGTTCTATAGAATTTGCACTGTTATTTCTATTTCCGCTTGGTCATGCATTGTTTAGACTGTTTGTGATGTGTTGGGATCGGTTGGTTCGGGTTCGGAATTGTAGTGAGAATTGAGACACTTAGTCTCTTTAAGTAGCCTTATAGTTGAAAAAGTCAACTGGGAGTTGACTTATTGGTAAACGATCTCGGAATATGGATTTTATGGCTCGGGTAGCTTCGTTAGGTGCTTTTGGACTTAGGGGTGTCTTCAAAATGGGGTTTCGATGTACGGTGTAGAATTAGGCTTGAATTGGCGAGAGTTAGTTTTTGGTGATTTCTGGTCGGCAGTGGAAAATGGGATATCATGGTCAGAATGGAATTCCAAAAGATGGAGCAGGTTCGTAATGTCATTTTTGACATGTGTGAAAAATTTCAGGTCAATCGGAGGTTTTTCGAATGGTTTTGGCATCATTGGTGGAATTTAGAAATTTCAAAGTTCATAGGCTTGAAATTGGTGTGATTTTGGTGTTTTTTTGGTGTTCGAAGGATCGACTAAGTTTGAATAAGGTTATGGGATGTGTTGGTACGATTGTTTGAGGTCTCGGTGGCCTCGGGTGTATTTCGAATGCTCAAATGAGCATTTTTGGTCTTAAGGAGTCTGCTGAAATTTGGTGTTCTCTGTTTCTAGTGTCCTTGTACGCGATCGCATGGGTTCATTCGCGATCACGTAGGCTTATTGGTGGTCAGGGGTGAGTTTGTTCTATGCGGTCGTAGAGGCAGGAATGCGATCGCGTAGTGCTGTGAAGCTGTGCATCGCGAACGCGTGTCTGAGGTCGCGTTCGCATAGAAGGACTTGGAATGGCAGTGAGGTGATGGAAATGCTCTATGCGATCACATAGAGTTGGTCGCGTTTGCATTGTTGTGATTAGTTGTCTTACGCGATCGCATCGGTGTTTCTGCGACCGCGTAGGGTTAGTTTGGTTGGGAATCATTTTGTTCTTCGCGATTGCGTGCCTTCTTCCGCAATTGCACAGAGTAAATAACTGGGCAGTGTTTAAATAGCCAATCAGCGACCCTTCTTCACTTTTCCACCATTTTTGAATGGATTGAAGCTTTTGAGAGATATTTTTGAGGAAACCAAAGGGGAATTACTTGGAGGAAATATTCTTGACTTCATAACTCGTTTATATGTGATTTAAGGTCTAATTAGTGGTTAAAACTGGGAAACAATTAGTGCAAAATAGGTAATTAGGGCTTGAGATTAAGAGACCTTAAATTGGGAAGTTGAGGGGTCAACTGGACTCCGATTTCAGTGTTCTTGGTATGTATAGACTCGTGGGAGGATGAGAATCATTTTGGTGTAAATTTTATCGAGTTCCGAGATATGGGCCCGAGGGTTAGGTTTGGCCAATTTCAGGAATTGTGCTTAATTTTGATATTTTTCGATTGGGTTTCATCTCCATAGCATATTCTGATGTGATAAATCTGATTTTTGGTAGATTCGGAGCATTTGGGAGACGATTCTAGGGGAAAGTGTATTACGAAGTAGCTTTTTGGACTGTTTTGAGGTAAGTAACGATTGTAACTCTAAACCTGAGGGTATGAAACCCCGGTATTTTACATTGTTTTGGTAAATAAGGTGACACTCATGCTAGGTGGCGAGCCTGTGGGCGTGCACCTACAGGGATTGTTACTTGGTCCGTCCCGTAGCGAATATTAAGCCGCGTATTTGATTTGAAACCTTACTATATCCTGTACTGTAGAAATCTATACTTGTTTATGGGATATAAGAAATGTTTGGGGCCTTGTGCCGACCTGTTTAGACTTTCAGAAGTAATTTTACACTATTCTCACACTATCATGATAGAACATTTGCGAACTCAGTCTTTTTTTCTACTTATTGTTATTTTCACTGTTATTACACTATCTTGAAACTCTGAGAGGTATTTGGGTGCTGAGTCCCGTGAGTTGAGATGAGTGGCCCGAGTGGCTTGTGAGGATGACCGAGTGAGGCCGAGAGCCGAGTATGTGAGGATAGTTAAGGATCGGGATGCACGCCGCAGCAATATATATTATATATTATATGGATCAGGCTGCACGCCGCAACAATATACATTATATATGGATCGGTCTGCACGCCACAGTAATATATATTATATATTATATGGATCGGGCTGCACGCCGCAACAATATAAATTATATATGGATCGGGTTGCACGCCGCAACAACATAGTGCTTGAGCTGTAGGAGCCCCTCCGGAGTATGTACACCCCTAGTGAGCATAGTCGACTATTATATGGATCGGACTGGACGCCGCAACGTATTATATATGGATCGGGTTGTGCACCGCAACAATATATGTATATATATGTATTGGATCGGGCTGCACGCCGCAGCAGTTGAGTGGATATTCGGTACTTTTTGAGTGAGAATGCTTAGTGTGAGCATGACATACTGATAGTGGAGACACGAGTGAATGAGATACCTTGTTATGAGAGATAATGTGCCGGAAAGGCGGACACATTGTGAACTTTACCATTTTTCTCACTCATCTTTATACTGGAATTTTCTAACAAAAGTTGAATTACTGTTTTTACAAAAGAAATATGATTTTATAAATGCTCGTCACTGCACTCAAGTTTTTAGTTACTTTGGTTACTTATTGAGTTGATGTACTCACGTTACTCCCTGCACCTCTGTGTGCAGATTCAGGTACCGGAGCAGCTCGCTAGTCGTCTTCTCGTGTGCTTTGGAGATTGACCAGGGATCGAGGTAGCTGCCCAGCGTTCACAGCTGACCTTCCTTCCTTTCCTACTCTAGACTTTGATATTTTGGACCTGTATTAGTGGCAAGATACATTTTTTTTATACTTTGTACTTTCTACAATAGATGCTCATGACAGTTGACTCCCGATGTCTGGGGACGGTATAGATTGCTTGTCATTATTATTATTCCTGTTGAAACTGTGTTAAAAGTTGCTCTTTATCAGTTTATGAGTTTTATTTCGATAAAACAGACAAAAGTTGATTTCACTATGTAAAGGGCTAGCCTAGTTTTACGATAGGCGCCATCACGGACCTTGTTGATTTGGGGTCGTGACATGGACGAACTCAAGGCTCTTTATGCCAAAAGAGAGGGGGAACTCAATGATCTTCGAGCACGTTCGGAGAAGGCTTCTCAAGAGCGGGTTGAGTTTGTCGAACAGGTGATATAGCCTTTGTGGGCTTATTTTATGCTTACTTGTTTTGGTGCTTAATACTTCAACTTGGTTTTTGCAGCTTAAGAAGAAGGCTGATCTGGTGGAGCAACTCTGGGAGGAGCTGAAAACAAAAGAGGTCGAAACCCTCAGGTTGAAGAAACGTATGGATTGTTTTGCCTCTGAGAAGGAAACTTTTTAGGAAAAGATGACTTTGGCCGAGCACCAACTTCAGAGTGCGAAAGAGGAAAGCCGTAAAAATAAGAAGCATTACACCCAGACGACCGCCGAATTATCTAAGGTCATGTTCGAAGCTGATGCATTTGTGTTGTCGTACCGAACCGATGCAGTTGCTGCTAATGCTCGGGATAAGAAGGTGTCTGCTACAGCCGAGCTTAATCTAACATGTGTTACCAATCATGCTCGGTTGGAAGCTCGAAGGCAAACTCTCGAGGAGGTGCATGCTAAAGGCTTTGACCTTTCTGCCGAAATCGAGAAGGTAAAAGCTTTGGAAGAAGAGGAAGCTGCATTGCTTTCCACCGATGAGGATTCGGCCAGTGGCTCTGAGAATGGGGGAGACGAGGTTGAAGTCCCCGAGGAGGAGGCGACCCCCGAAGACCAGGCTATCGAAGAACAAACTCCCGGAGATGTGGCTCATATGGATGCTGCCTCCGAACAAGTGACCCCAACAGTAGATTAGGTCCTTTTTATTTTCTTTCTTTTGTGTAAGGGCTCCCTGTGGGAGTTTAATAAATGTATTTTTGGACCGACTTTTGAATATAAAGGACCTTTTGCTTCATATTCATTTTGTATTAACTTTCGTTTTGTCTTAACTTGATAAATGAAACTTGTTGACGATCAACCCGATTATTGGACTTGAAATATAATACCCTTAGCTTAACCCTTAAGGTTCGAGCCGAGTTTTAAGTTGGTTCAACGTTAGCTCGGGGTGAAGGACTTTTTGAGTCCAAGCTAAGTAAGGTAACGAGCGCGACATGTTTCGGCCTTTAAGCTCTTTAAGTATTGGCCCTTAGGCTTTAAAATATCGGCCCTTAGGCTCTTCAAGTTGGCCCTTAGTCTCTTTCAGGTTGGCCCTTAGGCTCTAAAATATCAGCCCTTAGGCTCTTTAGATTGTCCCTTAGGCTCTAAAATATCGGCCCTTAGGCTCTTTAGATTGGCCCTTAGGCTCTTTTAGGTCAGCCCTTAGGCTCTTTAGGTAAGGCCAATTCGGCCTCTAAAAGGGCTATAGTTGTTCCTTCTTTCTGGCTAAAGACTTAGTGAAATTTTTGGTATGCCTTAGCATGTATCTTTTGTATTCATGTTTGATTTTTCGAAAGTTTGATTTATTGGAACCTCATTTGTAAGTTGATATGCAATAATAATCGAATACCTCTTGAGGTATTTTCAAAGGCTGGTATTATCGAAGCCTCCACATTATTCGAGGGCTGATTTTATCGAAGCCCCTTATAATTTTCTTTTACTGAGGATAGCCTTATTTAACTGATTTTTCGAAGTATTTGAAGGCCTTTAGTTTTGTGACGGAAATCGAACGTCTTCGAGCCGCATCTTTTCGGCCGTAGCCTTTTCATATGACCGTAGTCTTTTATATGGTCATAGCCTTTAGTCCCCGAGTGTGATGGCCTTGTCCTTAATATTGAGGGAATGCCTCTTTCAGGTCTTACGAGCTCGAGTATGCCTCATTGAGGTCGTATGAGTTTGAGTATGCCTCATGGAGGTCTTATGAGTTTGAGTGTGCCTCTTTGAGGTTTTATAGGTTTGAGTTTTCGATGACTCGATATGTTAACTGTCGATGACAGTCCCCGAGTATTTGGATGCATTTTGAGGTTTTGTCCCTTGATCCATTTCATGTAGAAATATAAATGCAAAAATAGTAGACTTCTTTGGGGCACAAAATGTTTTGATAAAATTATAGTGCTTTGTTGAATGATTCGTACATGCGTTCATGTTTTTTCGTTAAGGGATCGATTGCTTTACATGGACACGGTTCATTTGACCGTTTGGCCAATCACATCGTTTTCCTATCGAGACCCTCTTGACATGAATTGTTTTCCTTGAAAATGTAACCTCCGAGGGTGTTGACACCCAGTATTCAAGGTTGAGTGAAAAGAAACCTTGAATACTTGTTGAGTTTTCCTTAGGTAGCATATAAGTGTTGCCTCGTTAAAAACATTGTCGATAAAACTCATTTGTGATAAAACCCAATCTAAAGGAAAAATAGTGCAACGCATGCTTTAAAACCCAAGGTCTTCGAGCTGGAAGGTGCTTCGATGTTTTCGATCGAACACCTACAAGAAGTTAGTTTTAAATACTAGTGAAAAAGGGGATAAGGTCATACCTCGGTAATAATAGCGTTTGAACAGTGATATATTCCAATTGTTTGGTAGTTTCTCTCCTTCCATTATGCTATGTTTGTAGGATCCTTTTCCTACGACTCCGAGGACACGGTGTGGTCCTTCCCAATTAGGGCCTAGCTTCCTTCCATTAGGGTCTCGAGTATTGAGGATGAATTTCCTCATAACTAAGTCCCCGACTCCGAAGTAGCGAAGGTTCGTTCTTCTGTTGTAGTACTCTCGATCCTTTATTTTTGAGCGGCCATTCGAAATAATGCAGCTTCACGTTTTTCATCTAGTAGCTCGAGGGAATTGTTCATGGCCTTGTTGTTTGAGATCTCGGTGGTATGCTGAAATCTGATGCTCGGTTCCCCGACCTCGACTAGGATCAATGCCTCGGACCCGTACACCAAAGAAAACGGGGTCTACCCCGTGCTTGACTTCGACGTCGTTCTTTATGCCCATAACACCTCGAGCAATACTTCTCTCTATGTCCTCTTCGCATCATATAACCTCTTCTTTAAGTTTTGAATGATGGTTTTTTTAGTGGACTCGGCTGGACCATTTGCCCTTGGGTGATAAAGAGTTGATAAAATACTTTTTATTTTATGATCCTCGAGGAATTTCTTCACTTTGCTGCCGATGAACCGCTTCCCATTGTCCCATGCCATTTCGGCAGGTATCCCGAACCGGCATATAATGTGATCCCATATGAAGTCAATGACTTGTTTTTCTCTTATCTTATCGAAGGCCTGCGCTTCTACCCATTTCGAGAAGTAGTCATTCATAAACAAAATAAATTTAGCTTTACCTGGCACCGTTGGTAGGGGGCCGACGATGTCCATCCCCCATTTCATGAATGGCCACGGGGATAGGACCGAATGGAGTTGTTCACCGGGTTGATGGATCATGGTGCAAATCTCTGGCATTTATCACACCTTCGAACGAACTCCTTAGTATCGTTTTCCATGCTATCCCATTAATACCCCGCTCTGATCACCTTGCGAACCAAAGAATCGGCACCAGAATGGTTCCCACAAGTGCCTTAGTGGATTTATCGTAGTATATAATTGGTGTCCCTCGGTCCTAAGCATACTGCCAGGGGTCCTTCAAAGGTTCTTCTATGTAACGTTCCATTTTAATCGAGTGAGAATCAAGCTGCTTTGGCTTAGAGGGCCCTCGTTTCTTTTGGGTCCGAGGGGAGATTCGCATGCTTCAGGTATTCGACGTACTTATTCCTCCAATCCCATGTTAAACTTGTTGAATTGATTTCCGCTTTTCCTTATACGACCACTGACCTCAAAAATTTGATGACAGTCCCCGGGACAATATCATCTTCTTCAACCGATGTCCCTAGATTTGCAAGTGCATCATCCTAAGCTATTCTATTATCGAGGTACATGGACCAATGTCCATTCCTTGAAGCGATGTAATGTCACTTGAAGGTTTTCCAAGTATCTTTGCATTCTATCCTCTCGAACCTCAAAGCTCCCGTTCACTTGGTTTACTGCCAAAAGAGAGTCACATTTGGCCTCGATGACCTCTGCTCCTAGGTTCTTGGCTACCTCGAGACCTGCAATCATGGCCTCATACTCAGCCTCATTGTTAGTTAGTTCCGAAGTTTTTATAGAATGATGTTGCCCGTAGGAGATTTTAGAACTATACCGAGCCCGGACCCTTTCTCATTCGAGGCACCGTCTGTGAAGAGGGTCCATAACCCTAATGATGTACCTATTTTTAGCAAGAGTTCCTTTTTTACTTAGGGCACGAGGGTAGGCGTGAAATCGGCCTCGAAGTTTGCCAAATGTTTAGACTTGATAGTCGTTCGGGGTTGATAATCGATATCATACCCCCCAAGCTCGATGGCCATTTGTCTAATCGGCCCGATAATTCAAGCTTATGTAGAATATTTCGAAGTGAGTATGTAGTCAATACACATATAGGATGACACTGAAAATACTATTTTAATTTTCAATAAACGAAGTCTTTTCCTGGTCCTCCGGGTTCATTTGAATTTGATTTTACTAGAGTAGGCATCGAGAAAAGTAAGGATCTCATGCCCAGCTGTAGCAACGATCAATCGGTCGATGTTGGGCAGTGTGAAAGAATCTTTAGGGAATGCTTTGTTCAAATCTTTATAATCTACACACATTCTAAGTTTGTTTCCCTTTTTAGGGACTACCACTACGTTAGCTAGTCACTCGGGATATTTTACTTTCCTAATGGATCCTATCTTGAGAAGTTTTGTAACCTCGTCTTTGATGAATGTGTGCTTTACCTCGGACTGAGGCCTCCTATTTTGCTTCATCGGTTTAAATCTGGGGTTGACACTTAGTCGATGGGTGGTTATCTCCGGTGGGATCCCTTTCATGTCTAAGTGGTACCAAGCAAATCAATCAATGTTATCGATAAGGAATTGAATGAGTTTTCCCTGAGTTCGGGAGTTAATCCCATTCCTAGGTATACCTTTTGTTCCGGCAGGTGCTCGATCAATACCACCTTCTCGAGCTCCTCGACAGTGGACTTTGTGGTATCGGACTCCTCGGGGGCAACGAAGGCTCGAGGGGTGAGGAAATCTTCTTTTTCGTCCTTGATCACCTGTTCCGTAGGCTCAGCCGAGGACATGGGCTGTGATTGCTATTTGGCTACCTGTTTGTACTTTGAGTTTTTCGATGTAGAGGGCATCGATGTTGGTTTCACGCCACAGACTGCAAATATTTCCTTACCTGCGTGTTACTCCCCATACACCGTTTTCACGCCATCCTTTGTTGGGAACTTCATCATTTGGTGAAGGGTTAATGGCACTGCCCTCATGCTGTGGATCCATGGCCTTCCAAGTAGGGCATTGTACCTCATGTCACCTTCGATGACATGAAACTTGGTGTCTTGTATGGTTCCGACTACGTTGACGGGGAGGATGATTTGTACCTTCATTGTTTCACTAGCTATGTTGAACCCATTATAGACTCGAGATGCCAGTATGATTTGGTCAAGAATCCCGAGCTACTCCACGACCCTTGATCTGATTATATTTGCTAAGCTACCTAGATCCACGAGAACACATTTAACTTGAACTTTATTTAAAAGGATAGAAATTACTAGTGCATCGTTGTGAGGATGAGATAAGGACTCAATGTCTTCCTCGTTGAATGCGAGAGTATCCTTGGGCATGTAGTCCGAGTCCGTTTCTCCCTTGTGATAGATACTTTGGACGTTTGAATATAGGTCTCGTGGGACGTCGACTCCGCCGATGATCATGTGAATGACATGTTGCGGTTCTTTCGGTTATTCTTCCTATTTGCGTCTCTTTCTTGGAAATGGTTCTTGGCCGGGTTGCTGAGAAATTCCAAAAGGTGCCCCTCGTTGAACAATCGGGCTACCTCCTCTCTAAGTTGCTTGTAGTCCTCGGTCCTATGACCATGAGTACCATGACACTTGCACATTAAGTTGGGTTTCCTCTGAGAAGGATCGATCTCTATGGGCTTGGGCCATCTGGTATCATTAATTTTTCCAATGGCTGAGACGATGCTTGACGCATCGACGCTGAAGTTGTATTTTGATAATCGGGGTGCCTCCAACGGCCCCGAATGCCTAGCGAACCCGGTCTTACTCATGAGTCCCCGAGAATTCTGACATCGATCTGCACTTCGATCATTTCGAGGTATGTTGAGCCTCTAAGTGTTCCTTCGGTCTTCGATGTATGGTTGATACCTTTCCTTGTTCTGCCTTGGCTCCTTGTTTTCATGTCTCGACTCCTTTGCTAGTAGACTGCTTGGATAAACTGAGCCTGAGGGGGCTCCCAACTTGTCATCCTCAACCATAATTTTGGTTGGTAACTGTTGTGCACATCTGCCAAAGTTACGACGGGATACTCGATCAAGTTCTGCTTCAGCTGCCTCGAAGCTATCGAACTTCGTTCATTCATCCCCTGAGTGAAAGCTTATACGACACAGTCAGCGGAGACTGGTGGTAACTCTATTCGTTCCAATTGGAAACATGATACAAATTCCCTCAACATCTCGTTTTCCCTTTGCATAATTTTGAATACATCTAACTTCCTTGTTATAACTTTTATGGCACCAACATGTGCCTTTACAAACGAGTCTGCCAACCTGGCAAGCGAATCGATGGAGTTTGGGGGCAGGTTATGGTACCACATCATGACCCCCTTGGACAAAGTTTCCCCAAATTTCTTTAGTAGAACAGACTCGATCTTGTCGTCCTTCCAGTCATTCCCTTTTATACCACAAATATATGTGGTGATGTGCTCGTTGGGATCGGTAGTCCCATTGTATTTTGGGATGTCTGGCATCCGAAACTTCTCCGAAATGGGCTTCGGTGCCGCACTCGGGGGGAATGGTTTTTGTACAAACTTCTTCGAATCCAGTCCCTTCAAAACCGGAGGTGCTCCCGGTATCTGGTCGACCCTCGAGTTGTAGGTTTCCACCTTCTTATCATTGTCCTCAATCCTTTTTTCTCCCGACTCGATCCTCTTAGTGAGTTCCTCGAGCATTCTCATGATGGTGGGGTCAGCTCCCGACCCATTGTTGCTTGATCTCTCGGGGGTTGGCTCAACTCGATGAACTGTTTCTGGTCCTACTCCGCGCGGAGTCTTTTGCTGACTCTCTAACTGAGCGATAGCGACCTGTTGTGCTTGCAACATTTCAAAAATCACTTGTAGACTGACTTCTCTCTCTTCTCAAGCTTGTGTCCTTTGGGCATCAGAATGGTCTTCTCCGCATACGCTTCCTTCAACATCAGTGCCCAAGTCGACGTGCAAGGAAATATGTTAGCCAACGTCGACTGGGTTAGGGGCTGGTGCTACCCCAGGGTCAAGCGGTGGTACACTGGTCCCTGAAGTTGTTGCATTATGTTCTCCATGGAATCCGAGGCCATCGTTTCCATGCACAGGTGCGTTTGCAGCGTTAGACAATCTTTCGCCTGAAATCAAAGAATCTTTGACAAGAAAAAGTGTGAAGAGTAACGTGTGTTATCAGAAAACTAGCACTAAAATAATTACTATTGTCTTTAGCCCCACGGTGGGCGCCAAACTGTTTACCTTGGTAGAAAAAATTAGATATGATTTGTGATTTTAACGATATGTGATTTATTTCAATACTCGTGAATAAGAAAACGATATTAAGTGTAAGTGAGAAGAAATAGTGAACCAAACCAGTGTTATCAAGGCAATAGGGACCTCGAGCTCGATAACCTCGGGGGTCTCGAGGTTGGTTAAGAATAATAAAGTATGAACAATAAAGTAAGAACAATAAAGTTGAAGATCAATTGTAGAGCATTGTAAACGAGAAAATCAGAGTACAATGTTCTATTGCAGTAAATGATATATCCTTACAAAATGATTGAGGTCCTCTTTTTATAAGAAAGGAAAACCATAATATGGTACACTTCTAATTATGGCAAAGAATCCTATTGGTACAGTTTGTATAACAACCTAGTACGGATTTGTACTATTTCGTACAGATCTTATCTCACAATTTACGCCCTGATCCACGTGTCCTTGAGAGATTCCCGCTCTTTCTTGAGTGTCATCGAAATTGTACTATCTCGAGGCGGGTCGTTGCAAGCCTTCGATTTTTCTCCTTCGAGGTGTGCATCTTCGAGTCGGGTTCGGCCCTCCCTTCGAGTTGGCCGAACTAGAGCTTGAGGCAACAAGGTATTTCAAAATCGGGCTTCCTGATTTTGACCGTATACACATTTAAAATTTTTAGACATAAAAATATATAATAATTAAATCAGAATAACATCCAACCAAAAAAGTGCCATGAAACACTGTGATAACTAAATGACTTTTAAGCTTCGTTTTCTCTATATCAATATTATTTTTATCTTGAGATGTATGTTAGATGTCATACACCTAAAGGCTTAACTAGAGTAAATCATAACTTCATATAAAATAGTAATAATAGTGCATTTGTTAAGTTGTTTTAGAACTTATATCACATAACTTTGTGACTCAAGAATATTTAGTTTTTATTTGTTCTCTATATTATGTCAAAACATTATTTATGACTTGGTTTGTCTAATAATTATATATTTTTTATTTAGTTAAGGAAATGATTTCATACTGTATACACATTGAAAGTTAACCGATGTCAGTACACATTCTCGTGCAATGCACGATCAAAGAGGTTAGTAATTATAAAAGCACGAATAATTTATGTTATATGTTGAACGACTAAAATATACCTGAAATGTTGATCGATTTTTATGTCCTTAAATATTTGTGTAATTTAAGGATCCAATTGTAAATTATCAAAAGATAGAATTCTTTTGCGTGCGCAGCCCGGGCGTATAGCCGGGAAGCTTATATATGAAAACTGTGAAAAATGCTAAATTTGCCTTTAAAATTGAATTTAAGTTGACTTTGGTGAACATTTTGGGTAAACGGACTCAGACCCGTGATTTGACGGTCCCGAAAGTTCCGTAGGAAAATATAGGACTTGACCCGGAATTGAATTCCGAGGTCCCAAGCTTGAGAAATGAATTTTTGAAAGAAATTATTTTTCTGAAAATATAAGAGATTTTAGAAATTTGAATATATTTGAAATTTATGGTATCGGTCCCGTATTTTGGTTCTGGAGCTCGGTACAGGTTTGATATTATAATTATGATATGTCTGTAAAATGTGGTATGAAACGGAAGTCGTTTTATATGATTTGGACCCGTAGTTGTGAAAATCGATACTTTGGAAGTTTTTGAGATTTTTCCTTGATTTCTATGCTAAATTCGTTATTTAAGATGTTATATTGGCGATTTGATCGCACGAGTAAGTCTGTAGGATATTTTTGAGGTTGTGTACATGTTTGGTTTGTAGCCCCGAGGGCTCGGGTGAATTTAAGATAGGCGTCCGAGTGTTTTTGAACTTAGAAAATCTGGTGTCTCTTTTTTGTATCTGGTGTATGAGTTTTTCCCTATGCGAACGCACAACAAATTGGGAGGGGGGCAGGTTTATACTATGCGAACGCATAGAACCAGGTGCGAACGCGGAGCCTTAGAAATTTACTCTACACGAACGCACCCGGGCAGCCGCGATCGCATAGGGTAGTAAGGGGGCAGGGGGCTGGGTAGTTAAAACATTATGCGAACATGCCCCTTTGGATGCGAACGCGGAGGGTAGGGGAGGGGAGCCTATGCGAACGCACTGCTCTAGTCACGAACGCATAGGCTATTTTTGCCCAGTCTTTTAAAAACAGACCAATTACGGGATTATTTCAAAATTTCATAACTTCTTCACCTAAACTCGAACTTGGGCGATTTTTGAAGGGGGATTTCACAAAAAAACCATAGGTATGTGTTCCTAATTTCGTTTTCTTCAATTTCCATTAACACCCATTAGATTTCTAGGCCTAATTTATGTTCTTAAGGGTAAAAATTAGGGATTTGGGTAGAGTTAGGAATTTTTGAATAATTGAAATTTAGACCTCATTTTGGGGTCGGATTCCGGAACTAATTACATATTTGGGCTTGTGGGTGAATGGGTGACCGGGTTTTGGTCCGAACCTCGTGTTTTGACCATGCGGGCGTGAGGTCGATTTTGACTTTTTGGGAAGAACGCTAGAAAACCTATAATTAAGCATTGGAGTTGAATTATGTAGAGTTTATTGATGTTATTAAGTCAATTATGTCTAGATACAAGTGAATTAGAGTCAAATTCAAAAGGAAAAGCGGTAATCGAGGCTTGAGTTTGGTCGTGGAATTTGAGGTAAGTGTTTGGCCTAACCTTAGCTTGAGGGAATAGGTGTTGTGTCCTATTTGCTATGTGTTAATATCACGTTCAACGTACAGGTGAGATGATGAGTACCTATATGTTGGTTTCAAGCATGCATGTGAGTCGTATATTATGAATTATGTGGTTTCCCATTGATATTTACTTTATTATAGCTTGAGTTTCACTTTGTGGTTATTCATTTTGGTGAAAATTCTTGGTATTGAATATTGTTGAGTATTGGGTTTTGTTGAGAAATTCTATGTGAGGATATGTACTTGAGTGAGATTGGTTATAGATGTGTCACTTGCCGGGATGGTGATAATTCCACTTTGTTTCCTTGCCGGGATGTTGTGATTTATTATTGTTGTTTATATTGTTCATTTTTCCTTGCCGGACTTCTGTTATTGATATTTTTTGGGTGAGGAAGAGTGTAAAGCACGAAGGGTGATGCCGTGTATTGATTATTGTGAGGATGAGAGTGTAAAAGCACGAAGGGTGATGTCGTGCCATATTATGATATTAAAAGCACGAAGGGAGATGCCGTGTCATTTCTGTTGATTCATTGCGAGGATGAGAGTAAAAGCACGAAGGGTGATGCTGTGCATTTGCATTTACTATTTGGTGAGGATGAGAGTAAAAGCACGAAAGGTGATGTTGTGCACTGATTTCTCTGTGATGTTATTTCCTGTTGTTCAAGTTGATATTGAATTTTTGTCTTATTTCGTTACTTCCTTTTTTTGACATTTATTTCCCCTAGCATGTTCCCCTTCTATTTGTACTTAGTTGTTTACTTCCTGTTATTATTATTTCCTCCGTATATTATTAAACTGTACAAGTTCATTTGGTTGTCGTGTCCTAGCCTCGTCACTACTTCGCCAGGGTTAGGCTCGACACTTTCTCAGTACATGGGGTCAGTTATAGTGATGTAACACTCTGCACATTTTTGTTGTGAAGATCCCAGTACAGGACCCTACGGGCACTAGAGCGAGGAGGCTGCCTTCAGTTCTCGTGGAGACACCGAGGTAGTCCTGTTGGCGTCCGCATGCCTTGGCATCCCCTCCTACTTCTTTTGTATTCTGTTCTAGTTATTTTAGAAACAGATGTACTTATTTCATTCAGACCATTATATGTATTATTCATAGACAGTCCGTGAGTATGTGACTCCAAAATTGTGGGATTGGTATTGTGAAACCTCGTAAAGGCATTAAATTGGGTTAGTATGCTTTGCTTCATTTGTACTTTCATTTATGTTATTGTTGTATTTCACCTATTATTGAATAATAATAAAGGAATAAGGTAAATTAAACATTCACGTTTGGTTGCCTAGTGGGTTCAATGTTATGCGCCATCACGTTCCCTACGATGGGAAATTCGGGTCGTGACAGCCTCGCAACTGCTTCCTTTCTTCTATAAATAGAGGAGATTTCGGTTCATTATGTACATAAGTTTGAAAGTTGAATAATATATCACTCTCCTTCTATGTTTGTCTTTGGTTTATTTACTTTACAGTCGTTATTTTATAACACGTTATCAGCACGAGACTCTTCCTTGAGCACTTACTTTGAAAGATGTATTACTATAGTTATCCTCGTCCAAAGGCATCAGTTCTCACTGTAAGTAAGATCAAATTGTTGTATTTATGGATTTCTACCCTTTTTACAATGGTTTGAACGATTGATATTTATTTGGTGTTAGTATTTTATTTCCATATTAGCAAAGTAAGCATGGAAATGATTCCATGTTTGGCTTAAAGGTTTTACTATATCACGTTGTCTTTATGAAGGACAAATTATTTTCCCTTGCTGCTTTGCTATCTTGAAGTAGAATTGTAGCAAAGGACCTGTGACATTAATTTTCGCACTTTCATATTTTGCGTAACACTAAATATTTGTTGAGTTGAGTTAGCAAATGTCTACGGATATAAATCAGATCCAATCGCCATAATTAAGAGTTATACTCAAAAGGTTAGTAATTCTTTCATACCAGACATTCCTGTTTTTTGCTACTAAAAGTATGATTTTTGTTCATTCGTCCTAAGGAGCCTAATTGGTTCGCTTAGCAGTTAATGCCATAAATTTGTTCTTGAAGAAAAATATTACGAGAAGGGAACATGGTTTATTATTTTCTTCTCTATTGATGTCTAAGTATGGGAGTTTTCAAGGAATATATAGTCACCGGCAGTGGCATATTTCCTAAATCTTTTTATGACTAAATTTTATGGTCCACTTGAACTCTAACAGAGAACGGCCACCAGAAGTGGCAATACCTTTTATATCTTATTGTACCTGAATTTGTTAAACACCAGAAGTGGTATATACCTATCATGACCACTATTACATACATGCCTCTATTTGCTCCTAAAGTAGCAAATTTCTTTAAAGAGGTTTGAAGCATCACAATGTGATGTGGTTAATGCATGTTCAGATAATTATGTTCCATTCTTTGAAGGATGAATTTTTTTGATAAATATTAATTCATTTCCTGAAGTAAATGTGATAATATTAATAAAGCTCGTAAATATGAATGCGCTGTTAATGTAAATATATTACGATTCATCTCCAGAAGAGGTAATATGATTGAGAGAATATATACTCAATATTACGTTTACTCTTGAAGTAGTAAAACAATTGAATTTTTCTCTTGAAGCAGTAAAATATTATGAAAGTGTGTGTTTCTGTGCTTAAACAAAATAATAAGCTATTCGAAGTTATTTTTGAAGCACATTTTTATTCCCTAGAGTGAATGAAGAAATACCATAACTCACCTCCTAAAGAGGTAGAATAACAGAGAATATAAATATTATATTGTGGCATAAAGATCATTGTCGCACGTACCTGTTGTACGTAAAATATCTTGGATAATTTTATTAAATATCATTCTAAGGCAAAAACATTCTTGTAGAATATTTTCTACTGCAACCACATCAATATATTATGGTTAGTTATTGAGTTTCCCGAAGAAAATAACAGCTTATGTATCTATGTGGTTGCCGCTTTGATATAAAATATACAGATGTTTATAGCGTTTCTCCCTGAAGGAGACATTTGTCACAAAGTTGGTGGTAAAAATATTGAAATTCTTAATTTCATATATTTATAAATTTAGTATTGTCTTTCTATTATTCATTTGGTTATGATTTGTTTTCTCATGACACCATAAGTGTCTGAGCGATATTTGGTAGTACAAAATTTATCAAAAACTCCCGAAGAGCTAATTGTTTGTCCAGAAGACACATGACACCAGTAATGTCTGATAAATATTAGATTGTGGATAATAAACAAAGTCTCTCGAAGAACTTATATACAAATATGTCATTCATATTATATGATTATGGTCAAACATATATTGTAGTGAACCTGAAGTTTACTAATACAAATAGCTATCATATTAAGACTACAAATGACTAGAAGATTGAAAAATCTTCATGTTTCCACAATCATAGAGGGTATAGTAATATATACGCGAGAAGTTACCAGCCTTATTCTTCGATTTTGTGATGACCCAAAAGGTCATCTTATGTAAAGTTAATTATGACTGTGTTCCGAGGCCTCTAAAGCCTCCGTTAATCTCACCTCGATGTGTGTGCACAACCCGTACGCGTAGCCGGGAAGCCTTTATGTATGAATTTGATTAAGAGTTGAATTTATGATAATTAATTGAATAAAGTTGACTTTGGTCAACATTTTTGGTAAACAGAACCAGATCCGTGATCTGACGGTTCCGGAAGATTCGTAGGAAAATATGGGACTTGGGCGTATGCCCGGAATCGAATTCCAAGGACCCAAGTCCGAGAAATGAATTTAAAAAAAAATTGTTTTATGAAAATATTAAAGGCTTATGAAAATGAACCTTGATGTGAAACCTGTGCTGTCGGGCCCGTATTATTATTTGGGAGTGCGGAACAGGTTCAATATGTGTTATTTAAGTTATATGTGAAATTTGGTAAGAAACGGACTTGATTTGACGGGTTTCGGATCAAAATAAGAAAATTAGAGTTAATGAAGTTTTGAGAAATCTCATAGAATTTAAAATTTGGGTTGGAATGTGATTTTATGTTCTCGAGGTCCGAATGAAATTCCGAGACCAGGAATAGTTTCTTTATGTCATTTATAACTTGTCTACAAAATTTGAAGTCATTCTGAGTAGCATAGGCCGGTTCGGCGCATTGAAGTGAATTCTAGAATTTCTTAAGTTCTTAAGTTGATTCAATTTGGTTTTTGGGGTTGAATTTTGAGTTTTGTTGTTGTTCTTCATGTTCCAGAAGTTCTAGTGAGTCTGTATCATGAATACAGACTTGCCGGTGCTTTTGGACGGGGTCCCGAGGGGCTCAGGTGTGTTTTAGACCCCCGGGAGCTAAGTTAGAAAAACCAGAAATTTCTGCTATCTGGTTTCCTTCTCTGCGATCGCAGAAGGTGGGTTGCGATCGCGGAGAAGGATGTTACTGGGCTGTTGATTGTTATCTGCGATCGCAGCTTCCCCTTTGCGATCGCAGAGATCTGGGTTCCACACCTTCGCGATCGCATCCTTTTTCTCGCGATCGCGTTGAGTTGCATCTGGGCCGGGTGAGTTTTCTCTTCGCGATCGCAGGACCTCTGCCGCGATCGCAGAGGTCTGGCCAGTTGGCCTTCGCGATCGCATCCTTTTTCTCGCGATCGCGTTGAGTTGCATCTGGGCCGGGTGAGTTTTCTCTTCGCGATCGCAGGACCTCTGCCGCGATCGCAGAGGTCTGGCCAGTTGGCCTTCGCGATCTCATGCCCCTTGTAGCGATCGCTGTTAAGGAATCCCTGGGCAGTTTTATTAAATACGAGACTTAGCATATTTCCTCCATTTTCATCTTCCTCTTCAAGTTTTTAGACAGCTCTTCAAGGGGCCTTCAACCACTGCTATTGAGGTAAGTAAAGTCCATAGTTTTACTAGTTTCAAACATTTAATTCCTAGTTAAATTTACTACTAAATTATCTAAAAACCATAGAATTAGGTAGTAAGTTTCGGGTTCTTGAGGATTTTGTGATTTTCCATTTTAGGCCATGAATTTAAGTAGAAATCGCACCTTAATGATCCTTAGGCTAGGGGTGAGTGATCCCTTCTAGAATTTTCGGAATTTGATCATGAGGGACCGGGGTTGGAATTAGGGAATTCTTCAAGAATAGCGATTTTATTGAATAACTAGGATAACTTCCCCCTTTGTGCATACATTGATATTATTGTATACCTTTTGCCTAGTTGCGAGTCCTTGGGTGTAGAGTTTGGAGTTTTTGGCGCAATTTTGGTCCGAGGGGTAGATTCGTCACGAGGTGAGTCTCCTTTCTAACCTTGTAAGAGGGAATTTTCCCCATAGGTGATGTACATGCTATGTGTAAATTGTTTGGGCGCTACGTACGCGCCAAGTGACGAGAGTCCGTACGTAGCGGCTATTATTGTTATGTCCGGGTAGTTAGGCCCACATCATGCCTTGTATAATTTCTCGTAATGCCTTATACGCTTTTCTCGTAATGCTTGATATGTTTTCCTTGTAATGCTTTATATGATTTATTGTGACGCCATATGTACTATGATATTATGTTTTGCATAGTGTTATTCCTCTGAGTCTTTATGGAAAAATTGTTGAATGGCAAGGAATTTGTTATGGAAAGTAAGTATTGTAAGATATTGTAAGATATTGGGATCGGGATGTACGCCATGGCAGGTTTGAGTGTGATTATGTCTATATGGGATCGGCCGTAGGCCACGGCAGGGTTGAAAAGAAATTGTGAAATATATGGGATCGGGTCGTACGCCGCGGCAGTGTTGAAAGTAATTGAATATATATGGGATCGGGTCGTACACCACGACAGTTTTGAGAAGTAATTGTGATAAATATATGGGATCGGGCCGTACGCCACGACAGTGTTCAGAAATACTTGAGATACATATGGGATCGGGCCGTACTCGATGGCGAGTTTAGAAGGTACCTATTGGTAGTGGGCCGTACGCCACGGCGGATCTAAGAATTGTGATTATTCTTTCGTTCGGTGGTCTTACCCTTGAAAGTGCTTTATTGTTTAGTTCAGCAATTGTTTGGATTTCTGCTTTTGATATATATATTTGTTGCTTATTTCCCTGACATGCCCATTGTATTTCATTATATTCTATCATATGTTATTACTGCTGGACCTTAGTGAGTATCGAGTTGACCTCTCGTCACTACTTCTTTGAGTTTAGGCTGGATACTCATTGGGTACATATTTATTTAATATGTACTCATGCTGCACTTTCTTTTCTTTTTTGTACTTGATTGTACAGGTCCGGAGGCTGGTACGTCTGATTATCAGGCCGATGCTAGATATTGATAGCGTGGTCATACTTCACGGTGAGGTGCTTTCCCAGCGACTTCCTAGCAGCACCCTGGAGTTCTTTTGTTATATTCTCTGTCCTTTTCATTCAGACTGAGACTCTGTATATATTGTGGTCATTGTATATTTAGTAGTTGCCCATGACACTTATGACACTATTTCATGGCACACACGCATAGTATATGTATATTTTGGGTTTGGGTTTTACAGGCATACATATGCTTTATTTCCATGTCAAGCTATCATCATGTTTAACTGTTTAAAATTTGTAAATGTTAACTTGTTTAATTAGATGGGAAGGGTAACACTCAGTGTAATTTGTGTTGGCTTCCCTAACCCCGTCGTTGGGTGCCACCACGACCCAGCTTAAGATTCTAGGTCATGACAACGTGGTATCCGAGCACTAGGTTCACGTAAGTCTCACGAGTCATGGGCAGGCCCAGTAGAGTCTTGCGGATCGGTACGGAGACATCTATACTTATCTTAAGGAGCCTATGGGGTGTTAGGAAATTTCCCTTTATTCATATCCTGTCGTGCAATCTATGATGTACTCAAACTTATTCTTCTATTCTCTCACAGATGGTGAGGACGCGTGCATCCAATGTTCCTGGTCCGGGAGAGGCCGCTGCCCCGTCTGCCCAAAGTCGGGGTAGAGCACCTTCTCGAGACAGGGGACAAGGGCGTCCCAGAGCTACGCCGGTGGCACCACCAGAGGACCCTATATGGAGGAGCAGGATGAGGTGCCTCCAGTAGCACCTGCTCCAGTGGATTTCATGATGGGGCCAGGCTTCCAGGAGGTCATGGGCCGTATGCTGAGATTCATGGACACTATGTCTCAGGCTGGTTTATTTCCAGCTGACCCTGCTACTTCTCAGGCGGGAGGGGGAGTCCAGACTCCTACCGCTCAGGCCATAGGCCAGGCAGCAGCAGCACGTCATACCTCGGGCACACCGCCTGTGAGAAGGGTTCAGCCCGTAGTAGCAGTCCCAGAGCCCAGGCCAGTTGTAGAGGATGACCAGCAGAAGATATTGGATAGATACACCCGACACCGCCCTCCAGTCTTCGGGGTGAGCGGGGAGAGGATGCTCAGGATTTTATTGATAGGTGCAGGGACAGACTGCACAACATGAGGATTTTGGAGTCCCATGGAGTGAATTTCACCACATTTCAGCTAGAGGGCAGAGCTTGCAGGTGGTGGCAGTCATATATTCTCAGCAGACTAGTAGATTCTCCTCCTGTCACTTCAGACCACTTCGCTCAGCTATTTCTAGACAGATACATTCCACCTTCTGAGAGGGAGGAGCTACGGGGTCAGTTTGAGCGACTAGAGTAGGGGCAGGTGTCAGTGACAAATTATGAGGCTAGATTCTCCGAGTTGTCTCGCCATTCCCTTATGATATTGCCTACTGATGCCGAGAGGGTGCGGCGGTTTGTGGCAGGCTTGCATCCAGGTATTAGGGCCTCTATGGCCAGAGAGGTAGAGATCGGTACCCCATACCAGCTTGTAGTCGAGATAGCTCGACGGATTGAGGGTTACCGTATGAGGAGCAGAGAGTAGGGTTAGCCAGGTCAGCAGGTTCAGCAAGACAAGAGGGCTAGGTTCACAGGTGACATCAGGGGTGCTCCAGCTAGGGGTAGAGGTCAGTTCAGAGGCAGCCAGTTCAGTAGGCCTTCATATTCAGCACCTCCACTACCTCCCAAGGGTATTTCAGCGAGGCCTCAATTCGGCGCTATGCCATAGCGGTCCTATCGTCCCCCAGCCACCTACGGTGCACCCAGCAGTTATTCGAGTCATCAAAGCTCCTCTAGTTCCTATTTCAGTGCCTTACCAAAGGGTTCACACCGCCCTCCAGCTATTCAGGGTTCCTCCTCTTTCGGGCAGCGGGCTGTAGCAC